>PVJS01010473.1:13320-48031 GCA_004027185.1 Glis glis | reverse complement strand
TTTTTTATACTTTATTTTGAAACCGGGTCTCACTAAGTTGCGGAGGGCCTCACTAAGTATAAGGCTGGCCACAAACCCCGAACCTCCGAACCTCCGGTCTCCAGTCTCCGCCTCCCAAGTACTGGGATTACAAAAGTGCGCCACCACGCCCAGCTGAGACCCTGTTTCAAAATAAAGAATAAAAATAGGGCTGGGGGTGTAGCGCTGAGGTAGAATGCCCCTGGGTTCAATCCCCAGTACTGCAAAAAAAATAAAATAAAATAAGAAATAAAGATGTTCATGGAAGGACCGGGTGTGATGGAGCACACTTGTAATCCCAGGACTTGGGAGGCTGCCACAGAAGGATCGCAGGTTTGTGGCCAGCCTCAGCTACTTAGTGAGGCCCTCATCAACCTAGCGAAAACCTGTTTCAAAAAAAAAATAGGGCTGGGCGTGTAGCTCGGAGGTAGAATGCCCCTAGGAAAGAAAGGAAGGAAGAAGGAAGGAAGGAAGGGTGGGTCATGGGAGACACGCTAATTCTGAGGGGTCCTTGGCTTCCATGATGAATAAGAATTTCAACACGTGCCATCAGAAAAAGGCAAAGGTTTAATTAAGAAAGGTGGGGATACAGGTTGGGGGTCATCTAAGAAAGGTGGGAATACAGGTTGGGGGTCATCTAAGAAAGGTGGGAATACAGGTTGGGGGTCAGCTCAAGAAGGGGAGAGCGAGTCTCCCTGTGCATGTCCGTTCATACATCCAAGTGAGCAAGAGAGTGTCTGCGTGCTTTCGCAGTCCTTTTATAGGAGGGGGTAGGTAGGGTCGCACAGTGGAGGGCAGGACTTCCTCTTAGTCCTCAGTTTCCCTGGCAACAGATAGGGTCTGTCCTTTGTCCTCCTCACCCACCCTATTTACATTAAGCATCTCAGGTGTGGACAGGAGCCATAGTGATTAAGGGTGTGGGCTCATTAAGGCTTCTGCCTGACTGAACACACCCTATAGGGTGGAGTTAGATTATGAACTTTCAAAACTTTAAATCTCTATTTTTCCCAATGTCTCCTTTCTGCCTAATATTTCTATCTTTTCTATTCTACCTCATCAGGAAGGAAGGAAGTTAGTTCGTGGGCCTGATAAAAGACCTAAAACTCTTGTCTTGCCCAGGAAGGTGGTCCGAGCTGGGAGTGCCTTCCCTTCTCAGGACCTCAGTTTCCCCTTCCGTGACTGAGGGCTGCACTTGTAGACCTAAGTTGGATGGTGCAGGTTTCCTCTGCTCCCTCGCAATCTTAGTCTGTTTCACCCCGACCTGGGTGAATTGCACGCGGATCGGATCGCAGAGCCGGGCAGGAGCCGAGTTACGCTCGCGGACGCCCGGGAGGACAGCGCACGCCAGGCCCGGCTCCGGTTGCCAGGGAGGCGCCGGCCTCGCACCGGCGGGGAGCCAGGGCCCGCATCCCCGGAGGCCTGCGGCCCGCCAGCTCCAGCACGCCCAGCCCTGCGGGAGTCCCCGCCAGCTCCAGCCCAGCCGCCGGCGCCGACGACGCATGCGCGGCCCTCCCCATCGCGGGGCGGGCGGGGCGAGCCGAGCGCAGGGAAACCGCGCGCCTCATTAACACAGCTCAAGGGCACGAGGGATTAGCATGGGCTTTGCACGCACACCAGACCCGAGGCTCCAGAGCGGCCGGTGAGGTCATCCTGCAGCGGAGACGGCTAGAGCAGCGGTTCCGCCGCTTGTGAGAGTTCCAGCCTGGCCCATCCCCCGAGGCCAGGACCCAGCAATCTCCTTTTTCTTTTTGGTACTGGGGATTGAATAGGACTAGTCTGCCTCTGAACTATACTACTCCAGCCCCTTTTTATTTATTAATTATTTTATTTTATTTTGAAACAGGAGCTCGCTAAATTGCTGAGACTGGCCTCAAACCTGTGATCCTCCTGTCTCAGTCTCCCGAGTACTGGAATTACAAGGCGTGCGCCACTGCCACCACGCAGGGTGGAATTTCCACTCTTATATCGCTCCGGGTAAATTGGAGATAAGTGGTCGCCATTGGCTGGACTGACCCTCATCTTTCTTTTTTTTGGGGGGGGGGTACTGGGTATTGAACCCAGAGGCATTCTTCCTGTGAACTATACCCCCAGCCCTATTTATTTATTTATTTATTTATTTATTTATTTATTTATTTATAAACAGGGTCTCCCTAGGCTGCTGAGAGTCTCACAAAGTTGCTGAGGCTGGCCTGATCCTCCTGTCTCAGTCTCCCAAATACTGGGATTACAGGAGAAGGCCACCACGCCCAGCTTCACCCTCAAGTGTCAAGGAATGCAGGAATCCGGACACAGAAAAGAATCGATTGGCTCAAGATGGATCGGAGGGAATTCTGTGGCGCTGCCAGGTGGAGAACCCAGATTTCCTGACTTGCACTCACATGCCTCCCTCTGCTCTTCCCTCTTTCCCCTCCAGCTGCATTTTCAGGGTATGGTTTAATCAGTACCAGGCAGGCTGGCAGGCAGTCCATTCACGTAGGCTGGGCTAACTGAAGACTCAAGTCTTTCCCAGAACACCAGAGAACTCCATCCAGCAACTCCACATCAAAGCTCACTCCCAGCACTAACCCTTGCCCACACTGCCTCCATCTGAGCAGAGTGTGGGGGCGCCCTGGAGCAAACTGTGCCTACCCCCGCCCCCGCCCCTACCCACGATGGCCTGAATGGACGTGTATATGCACACACACTCTTTTCCTGGCGTGTGAGCATGAAGGGCCATCACAAACAACCAGACAAGAATGTGAAATGCCCCCATGCCTGTGTGTGTGGAGTTTGGCAGGGTCTGACCCAGCCTCATGTGTTGGATTCTGACTTTAGCACGTTCAGTATCAGACAGTGGCCTCGGTCCAGGACAGCTGGATCATGTGAGCAGGCATCCACTTTCGGTGGCCCTGGTTGGGGACATGGACACTCCCTTGCATCTCCTCATGAGAAGCAGCTGGGAACGAGCAGGGGTGAGATCCACACATACACCCAACCCACACGTACGCGTACAACCTCTGCTGGGGTCAGCAAGGTCCCTCCCCGGGACAAAACCTGGACGATGAAGCTTGCCCATGTGGGTGGGGGGAGGGAGCGCCTGCTAGGGCCCTATTCAGAATCCCCCTCTCTTCAGCAAGCAAAGTGGCCAGGCATCTGAGCCTGCAGGCAATTCCACTCCCTGGGACGGTCCTCAGGAGTGTTCTGCAGGATGAGGTCCGCTGTTCTCTAAGCTAGTCCAACACTGTCCAACACTCTGTCAAGAACTGTGTCATCCTCCTCTGTCCCTCCCAAACCCCTGCCCCGCGGTATCTTTCCCGTCCCAGTCTGGCTTGTCTCAAAACCTCAAGCCTGCAGCTCTTTCCGAGAAAGCCAGGAACACAGCTGTGAGTTCTAGTTTCCCGGGGGAGTTCCAATGCTCCCTCCTGGCCCCAGATGTAAAGGAACAGCTGTAGGGGTGGCAGGAGGCCCAGTTGGCAGCAGAGTAGGGCCTGGGAAGATGGAGAACAAAGGCCGGGGAGACAGGCAAACGGCAGGACTATTGGAATTCTAAGGACTTGGGGAGGAGACCATCTCATCCCTTGGCTGGGTGGCTGGCCGACAGGCCTTGCCAAATCCCTCTGATGCTGCCCTCCAGCCCTGCCCACCCCGATCTTGGCAGCCAGTGCCACTGGCAGGGCCTTCCATAAACTCCATTTTATGATTCCCACTTAATCTGAGAACGAAAACTTGGCTTTCTGTGTCTGACCCCACCCCTGTCCTTAAAACCCGCAACTCCCAGAATGCAATTTTTAGTAATTAAAGAGGGCAAGAGAGAGGAAGGAAGACTGGGAAAAGAGTCTGCCACTCCTATCTGGCACCCGCCTGTCCCCTTCTTCCCTCCCCTTTGAAACAGACCAGGATGCAGGAAGTCAGGCTGGGTGTCCACAGACAGGGCCCCTAGGCATCACTTGCTCCCCTGCTATGCCAGGGAGATAATGTGTAACTGGGCACTAAGCACTATCTCAATGATAATTATTCCCCAAAGGACCACACTCTCCTGTGAGCGTGCCACCATACCCTCATCTGTGCCTCCCCAACCTGAAAACACAGGGTCTCACGCTGCTTCCGTTTTAGGAAAAATATTTTAATGGTAGGTTTGAAACCTCTTTTCTAGTTGAGGTCCCCTTCTCGGTGGAACCCCCTTACCCGTGCTCTTCCCATGCCTGCTGGGAGGTAGCAGCCCCTCTCTGGAAGACACCCACCCACTCCAGATGCCCCGCCCTCCTGGGAGGCCAGCTCTGGGTCTAGGCCTTGGTGGGTCCATCACATGTAAGTTTTTATAAAAAGTGGGCAGAACACTGTACTGTGCCCCTTTTCTGGTTGCCATGGGACCAGCCCACAGCACTTTCTTACCCCTTAATTAAATAGTCCATTAAATAATCTCTCGGTGCTGGCGGAAAGGGGACTCTCAGTGATGAACCCCCCCGCTCTGGCCCGACTCCTGCAGACCCCGTGCCTCGGCCCTGACTAGACCAGGGCCCCGTGAGAGCAGCCAGGGGCATGGCCTCATCTCAGCTTGGGCCAGTCCCAGGACCCCCTCCCCAAACGGGAGGGTGAGTCCAAGTGGGCCACACTGGCACCAGGTACCCCACAGCCGTGGACAGGAGCTGCTCAGGCAGTGGCGTGGGCGACCAACGGATTAGAGCTCTCGCCTAAGTCAGAAGTATGTGAGGTTCTTGATGGCTCCCACCTCCAGCATCCGCTTGATGGCCAGGGCCTCTTGGGAGACGTTGTGGCCTGACCCCTGTGGAGACAGCCAAGGAGGTGAAGTGAGGAGCTCTCTGGAACGTCCCTGTCCCTCCCAGGGCCCCGCACCTCCTGGGAGGTCTCTTCTCTGTGTTGTCTCTCAGAAGGGAGACAGAACCCACGTGGCCGAATAGAGAGGAAGCTGGCTGGGGAGTCCAGATGCTTGGGTACCAGTTCTGACTCTGAATGACCTCATGCTGAGCCACCTCTGGGCACTTGTGCTTCTCTCCCACCCAGTGTCCCTCTGGTTTTTTGGTCCCCAGACCCGCCTGGGCCACTGGGCTCCCAGGCAGGGCCACTTACCGCCATGGACTTGAGCGTGATCTGTTCGTAGTAGTGAATGGTCTGCTTCTTGTTATAGGCGTCGGGGTAGCCGAAGCCAGCGATGTGCACCAAGTCGCAGAAGTGGAGGGCTAGGGTGATGGCCAACAGGCCTGTGGTCGGCTTCTGAGGGACAAGGGATGGGAAGGTGTTATGGGAGCCCTGCTCACCCCCTGTCTTCCGGGTCAGTGCAATGTGAAGGGACTTTCTATAGTCATTAAATGTTCTTCCTCTGTGCTGTTCAACAGGACAGCCACTAGCCAACTGAGTACTCGAATGGGGCTAGTACAGCTAAGGAACTGAAGGTTTTATTCTGTGAAATTTTAATTCATGCCAGGTGTGGTGGCGCATGCCGGGAATCCCAATACTTGGGAGGCCGAGACAGGAGGATCGCAGGTTTGAGGCCAGCCTCAGCAACTTAGTGAGACACACAGCAACTCAGCGAGACTCTGTTTCAAAATAAAAAAATAAAAAGGCTGGGGTGTAGCTCAGAAGTAGAATGCCCCTGAATTCAATGCCCAGTACCAAAAAAGAGAAAAAGTTAACTCATTACTTTTTTTTTTTTAACAGGCTGGGGATGAAACCCTGGGCTTTACACATTGAAAGCAAATGTTCTACCTCTGAGCTATACCCCCAGCCCTAATTAATTAAATTTAAATTTTAAGTAGCCACACGTGGCTAATGGCTACCATATTGGCTAATACAACTCCACGCATCTGGAAGAGGGTTTGGTCTCTAGAGGGGACAGTGGCCATCAGGATGACAATATGGAAATCATCATAACACCACCTCTTACTTTTGGAGAACTTACTGTGTGCCAGTCTCTATGCTAGGTATTAACATACTATAATACATCGTCCAGTTCTTCCCAAAACACTTGCCAGTAGATATTGTTAGTAACCCTATTTCATAGAGGAGGAAGCTGAGGCTCACAAATAGGAAGCGACTCACTCAAAGAGGGAAGGGATCTGCCCCCCTCCTTGGAGGGCACCTCACTCAGAAGACCTGGGGGCTTGGACACTCACTGGCCGAGTGGCCCTTCATGACCCCACTTCAGGCTGTCAGTTCAGTGGGGACTTTTCTTTCCTCCTCTTCTCCTTTTCTTCTTTTTCTTTTCTTTTCTGGTACTGGGGATTGAGTCCAAGGGCATTCTACCTCCAAGCTATACCCCCAGCCTGATTTTATTTCTTCATTGGAAACAGGGTCTCACTAGGTTGCCGAGAGCCTCGCTAAGTTGCCAAGGCTGGTTTTGAACCTGCAATCCTCTTGTCTCTGCCTCCCAAGAACTGGGATTACAAGCACGAGCTAGCACCCCTAGCCTTTTTTTTTCTATGGTACAGGGGATTGAACCCAGGGGCATTCTACCTCTGAGCTACACCCCCAGCCCTATTTTTTATTCTTTATTTTGAAACAGGGTTTTGGTAAGTTGCAGAGGGCCTCACTAAGTAGCTGAGGCTGGCCGCAAATCCGGATTGTCCGGTCTCAGCCTCCCAAGTACTAGGATTACAAGCGTGCGCCACCACGCCCGGCTACCCCAGCCCTTTTTAAATTTCAAATCAGGATATTGCTAAGTTGCCAAAAGTCTCACTAAGTTGCAGAGGCTTGCCTCAAACCTATGATCCTCCTGTCTCAGCCTCCCAAGTACTGAATTACAGACATGCGCCACCACGCCTGGCTCAGTTATACCTTTCCTAGCTATTTTATGGACTGCTATGAGGACATCACTTCCTCCATTCCTAATTCATCCACAGGGAAGGGCCACCTGATATCTGAACTTCGCAAATCTCACCTTCCTCAGCTCCAACAATCTGTCTTGCAGAGCACTTCCCACTCCCATTTGGGAGCTACCTCCAGGACCTCATTAGGCCTCCTAATGCCAGCTTTCTCCCAGCATCCCTTGTGAGCTCTCTTGTCGTCTCATTTCCACTTCCTGCTCAGATCTTCTTTTCACCCTTGTTGCTTTGTTTTTTCCTTCCTTCCTTCCTTCCTTCCTTCCTTCCTTCCTTCCTTCCCTCCCTCCCTCCCTCCCTCCCTCCCTTTTTTCTTTCTTTCATGGAACCCAGGGTCATTCTACCTCTGAGCTACACCCCCAACCCTTTTTATTTTGAAACAGGATCTAAGTTGCTGAGGGTCTCGCTAAGTTGCTGAGGCTGGCCTCAAACCTGCAATTCTCTGTCTCAAATACTGGATTTACAGATGTGTGCCACTGTGCCTGGCTCACCCTTGTTGCCTTAAGCACCCCCGTGGTCTCAGCCAGTTTGGGCCCCTTCAGAACCACACTGTCTTCTCCTTCTAGATAGCTCTACCTGATACAGACTCCTTGAACTCACCACACTCCTCCTCTTCCCTGTACTCTCTGTATTAGTTAAATATATTACCATCCACCCACCTGTCCAAGCTGGAAACCTAGAATTAGTTAAACACCTCTGAATTCCACCCATAGTTTGTAGCAGGCAGAATTGTAAGAGGACCCCTGGTGACCCTCACTCTTGTATAATCCCCTCCCCTCACAGGCATGTGGGGCCAGCAAATGGAATGACCATAATTGTGTTTCATTACGTTACTTTAAATTGCACAGTTGGCCATAAGAGGGGAGACTCTCCTGATGGGTTGACCTAATTACCTGAACCTTTAAAACTATGTGTGGAGATCAGAAATGGAAGAAGTCAGAGACATGAAGCACAAGGAGGATTTATCCTGCTGTCACTGGCTTGAAGATGGAGGGAGCCATATGGCAAGATTGAGTGCAGCCTCCCAGAATGGAGGGTATCCCTCACACAGCTGACAGCCAGCAAGGACCTGGAGACCTCAGTCCTACAACCACAGGAACCAATACTTGCAACAACAAGAATGAACTTGGAAGCAAATTTTCCCTCAGAGCCTCTACATAAAAACTTAGTTCTTGTGATTAGCCTTGTGATACCCTAAACAAAAACCCACAGGACATGAGTTGAGGCAAGAGTAGTGTTGAAGGCCACTAAGCTTGTGGTAAGTAGTTAGACAGCAACAGAAAACCAATAGTGTCAAGTCCATGTCCATCTCTCCTTTTCCCTTCTCACTGCCAGGAGCTGAGTCCAGGCCCTGACCTTCTCTGACCTCCATTCCAGCCTTCACTCTACCCCTTCCTCGGGCATAAAAACCTTGTTGTCCCCCAATTCCACTTGCACTAAGACAACCTGGTAGCCAGAAGAGCTGTGCAGCCTTTCCAAATGGAATGCCTTTCCCCAGTTCCCTGACTGATGGGCCCCGTGATCCTGCCAGTTCAACCCCAGTACCATTTCCCCTGGGGAGCCGAGCAGACTGCCCGCAGCAGAACCGTGCCCTCTTCTGAGCTCTCACAGCCCTGTGACCAGTTCTGTTGTGGCATTTTATCACACCACAGTGCAACCCGGAGGCTCATTCTGTAGACCGCGTCTCCTTAGGGAAAGGAGCAGGCATTTCACACGTGACACTGAGTAACAGGAGACATCAAGGATAAAATCATGCTGGGCGTGGTGGTGCACGCCTGTAATCCTGGTACTTGGGAGGCCAAGACAGGAGGATCACAGGTTCAAGGCCAGCCTCAGCAATTTAGCAAGACCCTCAACAACTTGGCAAGACCCTGTCTCAAAATAAAAAGGGCTGGGGTCTAGCTTGGAGGTAGAATGCCTCTGAGTTCCATCCCCAGTACCAAAAAACAAAACAAAGAATAAAATTATTAACCAGGCACAGTGACAAATGCCACTGAGTTCCATCCCCAGTACCAAAAAACAAAACAAAGAATAAAATTATTAACCAGGCACAGTGGCACATGCCTATAATCCCAGCAAATTGGGAGGCTGAGACAGGAGGATTGCAGGTTCCAGGTCAGCCTGGGCAACTTTGTGAGACCGTGTTTCAAAATCAAAAAGGGCTGGGGATATAGCTCAGTGGTTGAACAACCCTGGGTTCAATCCCCAGTACCACAATTTTTTTAAAAAACAGGAATACAATTATTTATTCAAAATTTGGCAAGTATTTATTGAGAAGGTACTGTGTTCCAATCACCATGATAGGCATTTTACATAATTAATCTTTTTTATTTGTTTTTATTTTGAAACAGTTCTCACTAAGTTGCTGAGGGCCTTGCTAAGTTGCTGTGGCTAGCCTCTAACCTGTAATCCTCCTGTCTCAGCTTCCCAAGTACTGGGTTTACAGGCACGTGCCACCACACCCAGCCTTAATCATCTTCTTAAATCTTTCTCTTATTTTTGTGTGGCAACAGGAATTGAACCCAGGGGCATTCTACCTCTGAACCACACCCCCAGCCCTATTTTTTATTCTTTATTTTGAGACAGGGTCTCACTAAGTTGTGGAGGGCCTCACGAAGTAGCTGAGGCTGGCCGCGAACCTGGATCCTCCTGTCTTAGCCTCCCAAGTACTGGGATTACGAGCGTGTGCCACCACGCCCGGCTTAAGTCTTATGATGGCCTTAAAAGGTCAGAATGAGTATCATTCCCACAATGTAGACAAGAAAACCAAGGGTCCAAGTGACAGACCCACCTAATGCTGCACAGCAAGCAGGATGGCCGCGTCCTCTGTGTCTGCTGGTTTACTCCTTCTGCCACCCCACGCAGCCCCCTGAGGGAGTCTAAGACATGAGGAGACGTTCTTGGGAAACTACAAAGCGGGTTCAAGCTCCACAGCTGAAGACCACCAGGACGCAGAGCTGAAATCAAAACCATAACTCCCAAAACTACACCGTGACTCCCAAAACTGACACGCCAGAGCGAACCATGACAGGCAAGGTGGACCTTCGAAGCTCAGACTCTTAGTAAGTCAATCAGACCAAAATGCTCCAAGAGAAGAGGAGACCAAGCATTTAACAAGAACTCTGCACAGGCTCAAGCTGCTCCAAAGACCGTTCTAGCAGCTCCCAGCAAACGTAAATTCTGATCAGCACCTGCCCAAAACATCCTCTAACTCCAGCCCCCAATCCAACACACACCTTTCTCTGATTCCCGCTTTGGAGCTGCCCCACGATTCCCCAAAGTGTGCGCTCTCCCTCGCCGAAGCAAGCTTACGAAGCCTCCCTTTGATTACAGGTGTATTCCTGAAGGTGCAGTGCAAGGGCACCTCCCCTCTCCTGGGGTCCTCCACGGCCTCCCCCCAGCACCCCGACCTTCAGGCCTGCCCTTCAGCCCATCATCACCTGCCTAATCTTGCGCGGCTGTTGCATCGGCAGACTCAGCAGTTTGTCAGCAGTGAGCGCCATGAAGAAGGGATTGAGAATCCGAACCTGTTTGGGGTTGACGTCCCAGATGAGGGGAGGCTGTTTCCAGAAACCTTTTCGCACCTAGGGGGGTGGGGTTGGAAAGGGAGAGAGATGAGAGTGGTAAAGACCTGCTTCTCAAGTCCAACCCAGTTGGTGGTCCTCAGCCAAGGGGACGGGATCCAGGTGAAGGCAGAGGCCCGCAGGAGTGCAAGCGAAGCTAGGTATGGTGGTGCACACCTATAACCCCAGTACTTGGGAGGCTAAGACAGGAGGCTCACAGGTTCGAGGTCAGCCTCAGCAATTTAGCAAGACTTGAAGCAACCTAGCAAGACCGTTTCAAAACAAAAAATAAAAAGGGCTGGGGGAGCTGGGCGTGGTGGCACACATCTATAATCCCAGTAGTTGGGAGGCTGAGACAGAAGGATTGCAGGTTCGAGGACAGCCTCAGAAAGTAGTGAGACTCATCAACCTAGTGAGACCCTGTTTCAAAAATAAAAATAAAATAGAGCTAGGGGTGTAGCTTGGAGGTAGAGTGCCCCTGGGTTCAATCCCCAGTACCACAAAGACAAAAGAAACAAACAAAAAAGGGCTGGGGGTATAGCTCAGAGGTAGAATGCCCCTGGGTTTAATCCCCCCAAAAAAGTACTACAAAAAGAAAAAAGAAAAAGAAAAGAAAAAAAGGAGTGCAGGTGGAAGGGAAGGGAAGTGGCCCATGCTGGAGATGGGAGATGAGAGGATGATGGAGAGAGGGGAGGTGTGGAGGTGAGGGGCACCCCCTCATGAGGCCAGGTGACAAAGTGTGTAGAGTATGGGGTCTAGCCATCCAAATATCCAAACAAAAAGGGGTCTCAGGTTAAGGCTGTCTAAACACTTGGCAAAAATGCCAGACGGGACAGCTGAGCCTTGGACCAGATGGCAAGGGGCGGGAGTGGGCTCTTTCTGGGGACCAGGTGGAAGGGCTCAGAGCTGGTCACTCTGGCCTGCCCTCTGCCTGCCTGGAGGTGACCACTGGAGGGTTCCTCCATCCCCAAGTTTCTCACAGGCAGACACACACTCTGGCAGCATCCCCACCCCAGATAGCCCTCAAGTGTGGGAGGGCCTCTGGCCCGGCCTGACTCCCCAGACTCTGCAGCGGCTGCTGGGCGGCTTATCAGAAGCGCTGCAGGACACTGCTCTTGGCAGGAAGCCTGAGGTGCTGAATGCTGGGAGCCTGGTCCGTGCTGCCTGCTCACAGCTCTTTAAGACTGCACGACAGACATTTGTGGAGCACGAGAGCCTGACTCAGACAGTGTCCCTGTCCCTGGGCCTCTTCCTCCCACACGTTCCCCCAGTTTACCCGCTTCTTATCACTCAGGATGGTCTCAATCCAGTGGAAGTCCATCGCCTTGAAAGCTACTAGAACCAGGAGTGTGTCTGGGTTGTTGTCCACTTTGGGGTTGAAGTGGGCAGATTCGGGGTAGAAGAGACGCATGGTGGTCTTGGAGCCGACATCGCCCTCGTAGCCAGCCACTGGGGCGTTGTTCAATCTGGACAGAGGAGGAAAGGATGCCTGTCACGTCGGCCCTTTACCTGAGCCTGTCTACAGCCCCCGGTTCAGGGCATCCAGTGTCTAAACAGAAGCAGGAAGGGCAGTCACACACACCTGATGACCACGTCATACTTGTTGATGGCATCGCCCAGAGAGCTGTTCCGCAGCCGGTTCCCGTTGCCCACCACCACACAGCGGCGGCACTTGAGACTGTCACGGGAAGAGGAGTAATCAAACCCGGAAGTAGCCCCTGCTCTATTTAACTCTCACTGCCCTGGATCTGCCGGGGGCCCATCTCAGGATCACTTCCTCAGCTCCCAATAGCCCCTGGTCCCTATAGAGCAGCCATCGCCAGGTGGCCCTGCTTATGATCACACTGAATTTGCAGTACTGGGCCTTAAAGGGAGAGACAACTGAGCAGAGCACAGAGGGAAGGCTCACAGGAGCACCAATAAGAAACCCCAGTGCACAGCCCCCTTACTGCTGCCTAGCCCTGCCCGTTGCCATGGAAACACCCTCAGCATCCTCTGCCTGCTCTGGTACCCACATGCACAGGCTAGGTTGCTGTGGGGATTGGTATACCTGGAGACCGGCAGGCTAGGAAAAAAGGTTAAATTGGCCACAGGGAACTAGCGACAGGAGACTCATTGGGATGGCACTGGCCATGACAGTTTCACAATGGGACAAGAAGGAGGAAAAGGCACCCAGATTCGAAAGGGAGGATTGTCTCCTTACCTCTGAATGCTCTCAGGTATGGAGTAGCTGGTGATGGCTAGTACCCGGAGGAGCAGGTCTTCTACAAAAAGAATGAAGGGAAGGGACTGAGGCAAGTCATCATCTGAAGCTACCTGCCCTGCTCCACTCCTTAGAGCCCTGGCTGCCTTTTTCCTGCTTGGCCCTGGTACCCGGGCACTGGGTGGTAAGGAGCAGGAAACAGTGCGGCCCACACGAGCCATGGCGCCTATTGAGCTGGGCGGGAACTTACCACTCCCCTTGGTCCCAAAGGGCAGCTCATAGGCAGATGGTGTCTTGACCCAGAAATAATCCTTAAGCTGTAGGAAGATGGGCTGATCCTGGGAGTGGCTGCACAGGGTGGGGATAAAACGAGAATTAATCCAGATGCTAGAAGAGCAGGTCAGTCCCCTGACTAATGTTAGACGGCCTTTCCATTTCTCCCTGGCTTCACCTAACCTGTGTCCACCAGCAGGGCCCCCTCCAGCCAGCCAGCCAGTACTGAGGCTGAACCCCTGAACCTTGGGGTACCCCATGCCTCATCCCGCCCTGCCCACCCTCCTGTACTTACTTGCCAAAGATCTTAGAGGCCTTCCTTTCTGCCTCACCCTGGAAGCATGGCTCCTTCTTCTCTGGGATGGGAAAATAAAAACTGGAGACAAAAAGAGGAGAGGAGGCTGAAGCCCTGGTCAGATCCGGGCCCCCGGGCCAGCGTCCCAGGTAGCCTGCACCTGTCCCACGCCACACATGTCTCGAGGTACTGGAGAAGGACTCGCAGGGTAGAATCTTCTCAACGCAAGTTCACCTTTGCCAAACCACTGAGGACCCAGCTCTCCCTGCCCCACACTCCCTCGCTGGGGGGTCAGGGGAGCCATCCAACCCCACCCCCGCTCTCAGAAGTACTCCGCAGTAGCCCAAGAGAAGGCATGCCCTGACTCAGGGAACCCTCCGTCCTGCAACCGCCCCTTCCCTGAGAAGACCCAAAGGAAGGACACAGAAGTGTACTCACAGCTCAATGTACCTGTCTTCTCGGGAGATGGAATACCACACCATGACGACCAGGACCAACGCCAACATGGCCAGGAGCTTCCAGCCTGCAGGGCACATGCACAGAGGAGCTGGAGGCAGAAACAGGCAGGTACAACCCAGTCTACCTTCTCATCTTCCCCGCTCTGGGCCCCTCCAAAACCCAGCTCCAGCAGACCCAGTCCCTGGCCCTCGCCTGGCCCTAGCCCAGGGCTGGGACCTGAGTGTTTCTGCTGTCTCTCCAGATGAGGCGAGGGTCCCTGGCTCCCAGTCTGACCCTCCACCGCCCCCAGGAGGTGCCGCGCTGCTGCTGAGGACGGCTTCTGGAGGCCAGTCCTGTGGCGAGGGGGACCCCTGGACAACACTCACGGGACTTGCTGATCATGTTTCTCAGCAGGTAGCAGGGTTCCTGGGGAGAACTGTCATCCCGGCTGCCTCGGGCCACCTAGGAGGTAGGAGTCCCAGGTGTCTAGTTGGCTCCACCAACATTCCTGCCTAGACACCTGAGCAGGACACAGCCACCGCCCGCCCCTTTTCTCCTCCAGAAAGCACAAAGCCACTCCCTGGGGCAGCCGTCCCCAGAGCCACCTGTCTCACCCTGGACATGCCCCTAACCGCACCAAAGGCAGCATCAAGGATCCAGGTGGGGCCCTGCCACAGGAAGGGAAACTGAGGCCTCAGCCCTCAGAGATGAGGTCCCAAACCAGACTAACCTATTCTGGGCTCTACAGTGAGGTCCCCTCGCCATCTTTCTGACCTAGGAAGGGTCTGCTTGGTCTGTGTGTGTGTGGGGGGGGGCTGGGGATGGAATCCTGAGCCTACCCCACGCTAAGCAAGTGCTTTACCACTAAGCTACACCCCAGGCCCCTTCCCTTCCCTCACTGTGTGTGTGTGTGTGTGTGTGTGTGTGTGTGTTACTGAGGACTGAACCCAGGGGTGCTCTACCACTGAGCTACAACCCCAGCCCTTTTTACTTTAAGACAGAGTCTAGTTAAGTTGCTTAGGCTGGCCTCAAACTTGCAGTTCCTCCTGCCTTAGCCTCCTGAGTTGCTGGAAATATCTCAGATTATAGAAGTGTACCACTGCTCCCGGCTCTACCCACGTGTGTGTGTGTGTGTGTGATACTGGGGTTTGAACCCCGGGACAGTCTACCTCTGAACTACACCCCCAGAGCCATTTTATTATTATTATTTTTACTTTGAAACAGGGTCTCTCTAAGTTGCTGAGGCTGATCTCAAACCTGTGATCCTCCTGTCTCAGCCTCCCAAGTACTGGGATTACAGGCCTATGTCACTATGCGCAGCTCCACCCACTCTTGACATGAAAGTTGAGCTAACGGCACCAGGACTTGATTCATATTTCATCCACATGAAATTCATCTTCTCTCACCCTCCAAGGCACCCCTGGTTCCAGCCACTCCCCCACCCTATCAGTCGTCCACAACTCCAGTCAAGCAGGTGCTCTGGGGCCAGAGACTGGGCGTGAGGGTGAGGCTGTGAGGGTCCTCCAGCCCTTCTAGACACTGACCCCAGGCAAACAGTAGCCCTAACCTTCGCACCCAAGGCACGGGGTGAACTCCGTGACAAATGGTGGTGGGATGGGGAGCCGCGATGGATTGGTTGGTCAGAGGAGTCAAGAGACACTTCCAGTAAAGGACGGGGTAAGATCCAGCAGAGGGGAGCCACCTCCAGCACCAACTCAGCCAGGGCCACGCCACTGAGTCACCGTGTAAGAAGGTTCTGTGGCTTCACGGCCACAGGGAGAGACAGGACACCAAGCGCCAGCCTCTTCCTCCACAGTTTTCCCCATGACCTGCTTCAGAAGGGTCACGCACACATTCCAGCGCCTGGAGACTTGCCTGGGTCGGCTTGGGTGGGGCTGGGATGGGCTTTTTCACACAGGTAGCTCCAGCACCTCTCAGATGAACCAGGAAAGGGAAGGAAGCACCGTGATGAAGGAAATATCTTCGGCTATTTTCATGGGTGGGGAAAGCACCTCTGTAACACCTGGTCTCTGTACGAATTTCTTTTTTTTTTTTTTTTTTGCGGGTACGGTACTGGGGATTGAACCCAGGGGCATTCTACCTCCAAGCTATACCCCCAGCCCTATTTTATTCTTTATTTTGAAATAGGATCTCACTAGGTCGCAGAGGGCCTTACGAGTTGCTGAGGCTAGCCACGAACCTGCGATCCTCCTGTCTCAGCCTCCCAAGTACTAGGATTACAAGCGTGTGCCACCACGCCCGGCTTCGAGTTATAAATTGAGATGATTCTGAACGCTGTTCTATAATGGCCTCTATGCTCTGGCCCCAGTGGGGGCATTCCCCTGGCTCCACTGAGTCCGCCATTACTGAAGGCGTTGTTTGTCTGTTTTGCAGTGTTGGGGATTGAATCCAGGGACACCACCACTGAGCAATTCTCCCAGTCCTTTTTATTTTTGAGACAGGGTCTTACTAAGTTGCACAGGCTGGCATTGAACTTGTGATCCTCCTGCCTCAGCCCCCCAAGTAGCTGGGATTCCAGGTGTACACCCCAGAAGGGATGAAGGATCCCTCCACAGTAAAGTTAGAGATTCGCCCACTCCTGGGCCTCTTGCCTTGTAGGCAAGCGCTCTACTGCTAAGCTCTACCCCCAGTCCTGAAAAGTTAGAGTTTATAATCAGAAGTCCCCAGTTAAGTCATTACTCTAATAACTCCCAGACAGCTCTACCCACCCACAGCAACTTCCAAGTCATTCCCCACCACATGGCCCTCTTGTCTCCTTCCTAGCCTTCTTCTGATCTGTAATTAGCTTAGCTACTTGTTTGCTTGCTGTCTGTTCCCTATTGAAATAAAAGCTCCGTGGGGGTCAGAATCAGGTTTATTCTGTTCCCAGCTACAACCTCCAGCATGTTGCCTGGCACAAGGTAGAATATACCAAAAAGCATGGAATGAATGCCAAGTTAGGTTGCCATGGATGATCACAGCCCCCTCTCCGACCTTGCTTCCTTGGCTGTCAAGCTGGGAAGTCAGCCTAAGAGATCCGTGCTACTCAAAATACATTTGTCAGATCAGCAATGTGGGCACTGCAAGGACCCTTCTTAGAAATACAGAATCTTGGGCCCCCTGCAGACCCACAAAATCAGAATCTACGTTTGAACATGATCTAACATTCAAGGTTGAGAAGCACTGGTCAGGGAGGATGTCTGTACAATGGCTGGACAGGAGAATTGCCTATGGTACTTAAAAGAGAATGTTTTAAGAAATGGGAATCTGGGCCGGGCGTGGTGGCGCACGCTTGTAATCCCAGTACTTTGGGAGGCAGAGACCGGAGGATCCAGGTTCGCGGCCAGCCTCAGCTCTCTCACTCTCTCTCCCTGTCTCTCTCTCTCTCCTTAGTGAGGCCCTCTGCAACTTCGTGAGACCCAGTTTCAAAATAAAGTATAAAAAATAGGGCCAGGGGTGTAGCTCAGAGGTAGAACACCCCTGTGTTCAATCCCCAGTACTGCAAAAAAAAAAAAAAAAGGGAATCTGGGTCTCATACCTAGAAATTCTGAGCTAACTGGTCTAGTCCAGCCCTAGGATTTGCTTACACACCCCAGGTGATTCTAAAGTGTAGACACGGTGAACAGCCACTGAACTGAATGACCTGGAAAGCAGACTTCTCAAATTTTTGTTTGTTTTTGTGGTTCTGGGGATGGAACTCAGGGGCCTTCTACCTCTGGGCTACATCTCCAGACTTATTTTATTTGGAAACAGGGTCTCACTAAGTTGCTGAGAGCCTCATGAGGTTGCTGAGGCTGGCCTCAAACCTGTGATCCTCCTGTCTCAGCCTCCCAAGTACTGGGATTACAAGTGTGCACCACCACGCCCTGGCTCAGTGTGGGGCCAGAGGAGAGGATCTGCAATCTAACCAGCTCCCTCCCTGAGCCCTGCTGCCTGGTTGGGAG
The DNA here is from genome assembly GCA_004027185.1 of Glis glis. Lineage (NCBI taxonomy): Eukaryota > Metazoa > Chordata > Mammalia > Rodentia > Gliridae > Glis > Glis glis. The sequence goes on along the minus strand of PVJS01010473.1, from coordinate 30,482 downwards.
CACACCAGGTCACAAAGCTCTGATCAGGACCCCTCCAGCCCTCACATTTCAGGACTTTATCAACTACATCCTCTCCTGCCCTCTTTTCTCTACTGATCTTCCTTTTTTAAATTTTTTCTTATGGTACTGGGGATTGAGCCCAGGGGCATTCTACCTCCGAGCTACACCACAGCCCTATTTTTTATTCTTTATTTTGAAACAGGGTCTCACTAAGTTGCGGAGGGCCTCACTAAGTAGCTGAGCCTAGCCGAACCCGGATCCTCCTGTCTCAGCCTCCCAAGTACTGGGATTACAAGTGTGCGCCACGTCTGGTTTACTCTTTTTTTTTGTTGTTTGTTTGTTTAATGAGGACTCACTCTCTCTCACAGCAACTCCCTGAGTCATAACACTGGCTGCAAAAAGGAAATAACCTGAGGAGTTGTAAAATACCCACATGTCAGGCGGGGATGTAGCACAGTGGCAAAGTGCTTGCCTTCCGAGTGCACTAGCCTGGGTTTGATCTCCAGTTCCAAAAAAAAAAAAAAAAAAAAGCTGGGCGTGGTAGCACATGCTTGCAATCCCAGTACTTGGGAGGCTAAGACAGGAGGATCACAGGTTCGAGGACAGCCTCAGCAAGTAGTGAGTCTCTCATCAACCTAGCGAGACCCTGTTTCAAAATAAAAATAAAATAGGATTGAGGGTGTAAGCTCGGAGATAGAATGCCCCTGGGTGCCCTCCCCAGTACTATACACAAAAAACTTTTTTTTCTTTAAAAAAAAAAAAAGACCTCCAAAACAAGCTAAGAACCCGCGCGCACGCACACACCCAGATGTCTAGGCCCCATTCTCCAAGGGTTCTATTCAGCTAGTTAGCGGTCCAGGCATTAGTACTAAAAAGCAAAATAACCCAAAACCGCCTTCTCTGAGATTCTAAGATGCAGCCAAGAGAATGTTCCAGGGTAATTGAAGGACAGATGCTGACCCATGCTCTAAGCCCAACCCGAGGGAAGAGACTTTGGCGGTCAGAGATGAGCAGCCTAGACCAGGCCAAAGCATTGAAGCGAGCAGCCCTTTTTGACCTCTTTCCCTACAAAGTTCTGCATTGGTGTGTCTTTATTCCAAAATGGAGCCAGTGTTGTGCTAAGCAGACTGGCTAGATCGGAGCTAGCTCCGAGATACCCAAGCAGGGATTTAACGGGCCCACCCCCTGCCCTTTCGGGGTTGAGACCAGAGGAATGCTCAGTGGCCCTGGGCATTTTAGAATCACAGGCTTCTTGAGCTGCCCGCTGCCTCAGGAGACTCACAGCCTTCTCCCACCAGCCGTCCCACACTGCTGACCCCGCTCCTGGGTGCAGAAGAGCAGGAGAAAAGTCACAGTGAGATACCTGGGTAGGGAAGCCAGCATCTGGTCCATTCATGTCCAGGGTGCGCCAGATTCCACCTATGACCAAAGAGACCAACTCACCCAACCTGCCAGGCAAAGCTGCCCCAGGGCAGGAGGCCTGGCTGCTACCTTGGTACCCTGCCAAGAACCAAGGTGTCCCTGGCTAAAGCAAGCTGGTAGCCCTTCCAGGGGATTCACGCAAGGGCAGGACTAGGGGCCTGGAGTGAAGAAATAAGGCCCATGGGAGGAGAACCCTGCCTCCCGTTGCTCCTGGCATTCACAGCCTAACAGAGCCACAGCCTGATGTCAGGTCCTGAGCCCCTGAACCATCACCTGGATGTGGCTCAATGCCCTGGAGAAGGGGGCCTGGGAAGACCAGCAGGGACAGAAGTTCAGGGTTGATTGTTCTGTGACCTCAAATCAATCTCACTGTCCTCTAACAGGAAAAACTGGAGTCACCTGCCTGCCACCTCAAGACATGCCCACCACTTCTCTTCCCTCCAAATCCCTCTACTAGGACACTGGATTCCCATGCCATTACCTTCTCAAAATCGGTCCAAATCAATGTCACCCCCTTTCACCCTCTATCTCCCACTCTCCTTCCTTCTCTACTCTTTTTGACTTAAACACACTCCCGACTCCCTCTTCCTAAAAAGCAAAACCCTCTCTCTGCTTCACACCAGCCCTGCCTCTTCCTCCTTCCCTCCATTGCTCCTTCCCTCATTTTCATGTTGAAATCACTTTTTTTTTTCTTTTTGACACTGGGAATTGAACTCAGGGGCATTCTATCTCCCAGCTACACCCCCACCTCTATTTTATTTTATTTATTTATTTATTTATTTATTTTTGTGGTACTGGGGATTGAACTCAGGGGAATTCTACCTCCGAGCTACACCCCCAGCCCGATTTAATTTTTTTATTTTGAAACAGGGTCTCACTAAGTTGCTAAGGCTGGTCGCCAACCTGTGATCCTCCTGTCTCAGCCTCTCAAATACTGGGATTACTCGTGTGCACCACTGAACCTGGCCAGGCATTACCGAATGTTGAGAACAACTATGCCAGAAACTTTTAAGCACTGTGCAAGTATTTCCTGCATTCTGTGGGTGAAATTTTGTAGTTACCTCCATTGTAAAGATAAGAAATGAAGGCACTAGTCAGGCGTGGTGGCACACACTTGTAATCCCAGTACTTGGGAGGCTGAGACAGGAGGATCGCAAGTTCATGGCCAGCCTCAGCTACCTAGTGAGGCTCTCCACAACTTAGTGAGACCCTGTTTCAAAAATAAAGAATAAAAAATAGGGCTGGGGGTGTAGCCCGGAGGTAGAATGCCCCTGGGTTCAATCCCCAGTACCGCAAAAAAAAAAAAAGGAAGAAAGAAAGAAAAGAAAGAAGAAATGAAGACACTAAAAGGATGGGTAAGGCTGGGCGTGGTGGCGCACGCTTGTAATCCCAGTACTTTGGGAGGCGGAGACAGGAGGATCCGGGTTCGCGGCCAGCCTCAGCTCTCTCGCTGTCTGTCTGTCTGTCTGTCTGTCTCTCTCTCTCCCTCCTCTTAGTGAGGCCCTCCGCAACTTCGTGAGACCTGGTTTCAAAATAAAGTATAAAAAATAGGGTCGGGGGCGTAGCGCGGACGTAGAACGCCGCTGCGTTCAATCCCCGGTACCGCAAAATAAATAAATAAATAAATAAATAAAATAAAAGGATGGGTAAGGTGCCTGGGTCCTCCAGATAGTGAGGAGTAGGGTGGAGTCAAACTGTCATCCCCCCAGGGCCCCATCCCTTATCTCCAGGCCCTGCTGCCTTTAATAAAACCATGTCATAAAGGAGTTGCTCCCTAGACTCCAAGTCCCTGGAATGTCCCCTCACTGCCCTCTGGAGCAACTAGGGAAGCAGGCCTCTAGTGCAACATCCCTCAAACAGCTCTAAGGAGCCCTTGGCACCCCCGCAGCCCTGGCAGCCCTCTGAAGCTCTCCAGTGCTTTCAACGCACACACATGCATTTGTACCTATGCCCTCCACCTGGACAGCAGACCTCCATGTGTGCTGTTGCTTTCCTGCAGCCACATCATACCACAGAGGGACTTAATCCTTCCGCTGACAAGCCAGGTCTCCTGGGCCCTAGGCTCCTCCAGTCCCAAGTCTCCCCTGGAGTATTCCACACCACCCAGCCCAGCCTCGCCAGGTCCTGATGAGGCTAGTGGGCACGCTCCTCCTCGTGCCTTTTTTTTTTTTGCGGTACTGGGGATTGAACCCAGGGGCGTTCTACCTCCGCGCTACACCCCCGGCCCTACTTTTTTTTTATACTTTATTTTGAAACCGGGTCTCACAAAGTTGCGGAGGGCCTCACTAGGTAGAGAGAGAGAGCTGAGGCTGGCCGCGAACCCGGATCCTCTGGTCTCCGCCTCCCAAAGTACTGGGATTACAAGCGTGCGCCACCACGCCCGGCCTCTCCTCGTGCCTTTGACCTTGCTGCTCCTCCAGCCAGAAATGCTTTCCTCTGGATGTGGGCTCAGATAACTATTCATCCAGCCCCTTACCCAACTCTCCACTTAGCAGCAGCAGCTCCTCACACGCCCAACGCCACGGATCCCTCCCCTGCTTGCAAAGATGCTGTTTCGCTCAAGGCTACTGTATCACTGGTGTCCAGAATAGCGCCCAGCGCACAGTCAGCTCTTGATGCGAATTTGTTGAATTAACACATAGATCTATTCACCAGGATGTCACTGTGGAACAAGAGTGGAGAAGCAGTAGAGAGGCCAGGTCCCCTCTAGCACCTCTGGCGTAGCCCCTGGCTGAACTTGGTGGCCTCACCCCATCTTTGTACAGTGATCACAGCAGGGGGGCTGCCTTTCCCCCCAAGGGTGACTACACCATGGCCACCAGGGGGAGGATGAGAGTGGCTCCCGAGTCACCCAAGCTCAGAGGAAGAGCCAGACAAGCCTCCCACTCAGCCACAAGGCTTTCTCTGTTCCCTACCCTCGGGCTCCAGGGCCACCCCACAGCCCTGCACTGCAGACTGCAGTGTAGACCTGCTGTCATCCATCCCACCAGCTGCCGGTCACAGGACATCACAGGGAGCACCGCAAAGTCACACTCCGGTGTCTGCCACGAGGGGCAGGTGCTTTGAATTCCATTCTCAGGGTTAAAAAGCTGAAGCTCCTTGACAGGGTGGGAGGAGTCAGGAGGTCAGGCCAGGCCCAGGATGAATAAAGGAGAAATGAGCCCCTGCCTGGGCTCCAGAGCACATCTCCCGCTTAATGTCTTCCAGCCAGGAGGAGAGACCTCACACCAAGAATCTCAGGCTAAAGGCACTGGTGTTGGAGGCTGGTACTCAGCCTGCCACCAGTGCTGCCAGCCCCCCTCCTCTGGCCCCCAGTGCCTGCTCTGGAAACAGTGAATGACACCAGCCCTGCCCTGGTCCACACAAAGGCTCCAAAGTCCCAGGTGACTATCAATTACTTGCAATGTGACCAGTCCACCCTGACAGCAGCTCAAAGTAGAAACATACACTACACCAGGTGTGGCGCACACCTACCATTCCAGCTACTCTGTAATCCCAGCTACTCAGGAGGCTGAGGCAGGAGGATCTCACAGGTTCAAGGCCAGCCTAGGCAACTTAGCAAGACCCTGTCTCAAAATAAAAAATAAAAGCCAGGTGCGGTGGCATATGTTTGTAATCCCAGTACTTGGGAGGCTGAGACAGGAAGGTCACAGGTTTGAGACCAGTCTCAGCAACTTACTAAGACCACCAGCAACATAGAGATCCTGTTTCAAAATAAAAAGGGTAAGCCGCTGGTTCACGGCCAGCTTCAGCAACTTAGTGAGGCCATCCACAACTTAGTGAGACCCTGTTTCAAAAATAAAATAGGGCCAGGTGTGGTGGCGCACGCTTGTAATCCTAGTACTTGGGAGGCTGAGACCAGAGGATCCGGGTTAGCGGCCAGCCTCAGGTACTTAGTGAGGCCCTCTGCAACTTTGTGAGACCTGGTTTCAAAATAAAGGATAAAAAATAGGGCCGGGGGTGTAGCTCGGAGGTAGAATGCCCCTGAGTTCAATCCCCAGTACCACCACCAAAAATAAATAAATAAATAAACAAATAAATAAAATGGGTTGGGGGTGTAGTGTAGAGATAGAATGCCCCTAGGTTCAATCCCAGTACCACAAAAATAATAATACTGAAAAATAAAAAGGGCCAAGGAGGTAGTAGTAAAGTGGGGGCAATCCTCAGTACTGCAAAGGAAAAAGGAAGACAACAAAGATGAAAGAAAAGATATACACAGCCGGGCGTGGTGGCGCATGCTTGTAATCCCAGTACTTGGGAGGCAGAGGCCAGAGGATCCGGGTTCGTGGCCAGCCTCAGCTACTTAGTGAGGCCCTCGGCAACTTAGTGAGACCCTGTTTCAAAATAAAGAATAAAAAATAGGGCTTGGGGTGTAGCTCGGAGGTAGAATGCCCCTGGGTTCAATCCCAGTACTGCAAAAGAAAAAAAGATATATACACTGAATTTCAAAGACTTAGTACAAAAAAAATTAAATATCTTATACTGAGCCAAAATATTTAAATTAATTTCACTACTTTACTGCTACTTTTTGAACATGTGGCTAAATTAAGAGGTTTTAAAATTAATTTTATTTTTTGCGGTACTGGGGATTGAACCCAGGGGCATTCTACCCCCAAGCTACACCCCCAGCCCTATTTTATTTTTATTTTGAAACAGGGTCTCCTTAGGTTGCTGAGAGTCTCACTACTTGCTGAGGCTGTCCTCAAACCTGTGATCCTCCTGTCTTAGCCTCCCAAGTACTGGGATTACAGGTACGCGCCACCAGGCCCAGCTAAAATTAATTTTAAATTATGTGTGTGGCTTGCATTTGTGCATCCTGTTCTATTTCTACAGAACAGCGATGAGCTAGACAATCTCCAAGATCCCTCTGAGCTCAAACTTTGCATGAGCAGGAGGCAGTGGTGCTCACCCCCAAGTGCCCCCTGGAAGCAGCTGTTGAGCTGGGTGAGCGTCATTCGCTTCCTCTGCTCCACACCAAAAAGGCTAACAGAGAAGAGGAGGCGAGAGCGACCCCGGACTGACCAAAGCCGTGTGCTACTGCATGCCACATCCAGCAACTATGCCCTCCACTGTCGCCACCGTGCCCCAGAGAAAGGCCGAAGAGGATGCTAACGGAGATAAAGCCAAGGTGAAGGACGAACCGCAGAGAAGATGGGCAAGGTCGTCTGCTGAAGCTGCCCCTCCGAAGCCAGAGCCTGAGCCCAAAAAGGCTCCTGCAAAGAAGGGCGAGAAGGTTCCCAAAGGGAAAAGCTGATGCTGGCAAGGATAGGAATAACCCCGCAGGAAATGGAGAGGCCAAAAAAGACCAGGCTCAGAAAGCTGAAGGTGCTAGAGACGCCAAGGGAAGTATGTGCAAGTTTGATAACTGTACTTCTGGTGACGGTACAGCTTGAAATACTGTGTGGGTGGGGGGGTACTGGGAACTGAACCAGGGGTATTCTACCTCCAAACCATGCCCCCAGCCCTATTTTATTTTTTATTTTGAAACAGGATCTCACTAAATTGCTGAGGGTCTCACTAAGTTGCTGAGGCTGGTCTCAAACCTGTAATCCTCCTATCTCAGCCTCCCAAGTACTGGGATTATAGGTATGTGCCACCATACCCAGTTTGAAATACTATTGTGTGTATGGTTCTGGGGACTGACCTCAAAGGTATTCTACCTCCAAGCTATACCTCCAGCCCTATTTTATTCTTATTTTGAAACAGGGTCTCACTAGGTTGATGCGAGTCTCACTACTTGCTGAGGCTGTCTTTGAACCTGCGATCCTCCTGTCTCAGCCTCCCAAGTACTGGGATTATAAGCATGCACCACCGCGCCTGGCTTGAAATACTATTTTTATCAAGTTTTATAAAAATGCAGAAGTTTGTTTTAGTTTCTTTTTAAGGTATGTTGTTAGCACACAGAACCCTTTATTGTTGTGGGGGGAAGAAGCTTATTGTAACTAATACAATGTCTCCAAAGCTGAATTGCTGTGGGAGAAATACCTTTTCCGGCTAGTTTTGAGAGAGTACTTCTTGGCTCCCAGGAGGAGGGAGTCCCTGCTGTCGGCACACATAGCCACCTTGGCACAAATGCCTTGTGGTGTAGGAAACTCAAACTCATCTTCAAACTCTTCCTCTCCACCATCGGCATAGACTTAATGCCTCTAAACCCAGAGACGGGTTAGGACCTGACTTCAACTAGGTTTTATCAGCATGTCAGGCAACCTGGACTTTCCAGTGACGTCACTGAGGTGATATCCTTCAAAAGAGCAGCAGTTCCTTTTCTAGATTGTGGATCTTCAGACTGATAATTTTGCCATTTTCATTTCATTTCCTGAAAGTCAGGATCGGCTTGTGAAAAGTTGTTAAACAACATGCTAAATGTGAAATGTCAACCCTCCCTCTACACTGTCCCTGTTCACAGCATCGCATGACTTCCTTACATTTTATAGCGGCTTTCTGATTTGGGGGGGGGTTCATCCAGGAAGGGAGTTTGAAAGTTGTTGTATACTCTTAACAATTGTCTGCTCCTGTCCTGCCTGAAATATCATGATTGTTTATGAAAAGTATCTTTTCATACTGGATACAGTTTGGTTTTGGGGGGAAAAAAGAAAAAGGTTAACAGGATGTCTGAGATGCCTTGAGAGGGGCCCAGGTTGTTGTGATGCACAACCAATATAGCCCCCCGAGTCCTAAGGTCTCAAACACATCAGCGTCCAGAGATCTCTCCCCTGGGCGGAGGTGCCACTCCTCCTGAGTCATCCAGAGCCCTGGGTATGGAAGCAGAGTTCAAGATAAAAGTGCCCCTTAGCCCACCAGCCCAACCTCTGCTCTGCCCATACCCAACTTCGTCCTGACCCTTGCCCCAGTGTCTGCAGGGAGTATCCCTCATACATCTTTCAATTGCTTGTTTGTTTTTTATTCCCTAACACATCTTCAAGAGTCCACACAGGCCGGGCGTGGTGGCGCACGCTTGTAATCCCAGTACTTGGGAGGCGGAGACCGGAGGATCCGGGGTTCGCAGCCAGCCTTAGCTACTTAGTGAGGCCCTCCGCAACTTCCTGAGACCCAGTTTCAAAATAAAGTATAAAAAATAGGGCCGGGGGTGTAGCTCGGAGGTAGAACGCCCTGGGTTCAATCCCCGGTACCGCAAAAAAAAAAAAAAAAAAAAAAAGAGTTCACACAGATGGGCAAAGTTTGGGTGGATGAGCAGATCAGATGGAACGGGATCACCAGAGCCCTCTCTCTCCCTCTGGCCAAGAGCTGTGCCTGCCGAGGGGCACTGGGACTGACCCCTGCTTCTGCCACTTCCAAGATATGTGACTTTGGGATGATTTAGCTTCCCTAACTCAGGCTCCTAATCTGTAAAATGGAGGAAGAGTCCCTCCCACAGAGCTCCGTCCTGGTGAACAGGCAGCATAAGTAAGGCATCTGGGGAAGTGTCCGTGAGGAGCGACTGTTAGCAGCAGGCCATCTACCTGTGCGAGGTGCAGACCAAAAACTGCCACTGCGTAAAATGTGGGTGAATAGAAATATCTGTAAAAACACTATCTTTTGATCCATCTGTCCATGATCAAAAGGACAGAGAGAGGCTAGGTGTGGTAGTGCATGCCTGTAATCCCAACACTTGGGAGGCTGAGACAGGAGGATCATGGGTTCAAGGCCAACCTCAGCAACTTTGCGAGACCCTGTTTCAAAATAAAACATAAAGCCGGGCGTGGTGGCGCACGCTTGTAATCCCAGTACTTTGGGAGGCAGAGACTGGAGGATCCGGGTTCGCGGCCAGCCTCAGCTCTCTCTCTCTCTCTCTCTCTCTCTCTCTCTCTCTCTACTTAGTGAGGCTCTCCACAACTTCGTGAGACCCGGTTTCAAAATAAAGTATAAAAAATAGGGCCAAGGGTGTAGCGCGGAGGTAGAATGCCTCTGGGTTCAATCCCCGGTACCACAAAAAAAAAAAAATAAATAAAAAATAAAACATAAAAAGGATTGGGGGTGTAGATCGGAGGTAGAACACCCCTAGGTTCAACCTCCAGTTACCGCCGCACCCCTAAACACACAGATAGAAAAACTGAATTTCATACTGTGCACAACTGAGCATCCATTGAGCTGAGACAGTCCCAGATGATCCCCAGACCTCACTAGTATTACCTAAACACATTTTCCCTCCCCTTACATACAACTGTTAGCTTGCATACCCACATCTGCACTCCATGCACACACACACACACCCTTAATTTGAGAATGGAGGCTAGGCAGAAGTGGGGGTCAAAGTCAACAGTTTCAGTTTTGTGGTCCTCGACAGGGCATGGTGTTAAAAATGTTGGGGGATGCCGGGCGTGGTGGCGCACGCTTGTAATCCCAGTACTTTGAGAGGCGGAGACCGGAGAATCCGGGTTCGCGGCCAGCTTCAGCGCGCATGCGCGCGCGCAATAGATCGATGGATGGATGGATCGATCTCTCTCTCTCTCTCTCTCTCTGTCCCTCTCTCTCTCTGTCCCTCTCTCTCTCTCTCTCTCTCTCTCTCTCTCTCTCTACCTAGTGAGGCCCTCCGCAACTTCGTGAGACCCGGTTTCAAAAATAAAGCATTAAAAAATAGGGCCGGGGGAGTAGCGCGGAGGTAGAACGCCCCTACGTTCAATCCCCGGTACCGCAAAATAAATAAATAAATAAAATAAAATAAAATAAATAAATAAAAATGTTGGGGGATCTAGAATTATTATTACTATGTTTTTGTGTGTATGTGGTACTGGGGGTGGAACCCAGGGGCCCTCTACCTCCGGGCTACACTCCCAGCCCTATTTTATTTTTTATTTGGAAACAGGGTCTCATTAAGTTGCTGACAGCCTCACTAAGTTACTGAGGCTGGCAGAGAATCTGCGATCCTCCTATCTCAGCCTCCCAAGTACTGGGATTACAGGCATGCGCCACCACGCCTGGCTGGGGGATCTGGAATTAGTGGTTGGAACTCAAGACCAGACTTCCCTCCCAGCCTCCCCTCCTCTTGGCCACGACTTCCTCTGGACCACCCAATGGCCGGGAGCCCCATCACTCCTACATCTGTCTCTGTCACATAACCTGCTTCACTCCCATGCCAGCAGTTACCCATGTCCCCAGTTACCCATGGTAGCAGTCTCCAGTGTCCACTAGCCTGTACACCTTAAGAAAGCAAAATCTTTTTGTGCCCCACAGTCTCTCCAACATCAAAGGGAATGGCTAGTATAGGACAGGTTTTCAACGAATATTTAAATGAATGGACGTCTGAATTATTATTTGCTCGCTCAAGCAAATAAGCAGAACAACTAAGTACTGAAAGCATCAACAAGTTCAAACATCCCAGGTTCTTCTTTTACAAGAAGGTAAACGAGGTGCTGAGGGCTGGCTAGAGGTTCACGCCGGAGCTCCTTCTGCCACTTTCTGCCAAATGCATGTCACTGCCCTCACAAGGACACCCTGACTGCCAGGCAGATGTGGCTTTCGCAGAATCAGCTGTTGCCAACTTTGACTCAGCTAACCACTAGCAGGGTGCTGGGCCACAGCAGGGGCTGATGGCAGACAGCAAACACTGGGTGGCCCCAGGAGTGCTCGGTGCTTGGAGACATCCTATTCCCCAGGAAATCTCCTTCGTCACTTGCTCCTCAAGATGGTCAGTTTGGATAAAATGCCAGGAGCCAGCTGCAGGGGTCTCAAAGCAGTGGAAAACAATACAGGCTCAGAAAGACCTGAGGCCCAGCAGGGCGTGGTGGTATATACCTGTAATTCCAGTGCTTGGGAGGCTGAGAAAGGAGGATCGCAGGTTTGGGGCCAGCCTCAGCAACATAGTGAGGCCCTCAGCAACTTAGTGAGACCCTGTTTCAAAATAAAAAATAGGACTGAGAGTATAGCTCAGAGGTAGAAAGCCCCTGGGTTCAATCCCCAGTACCAAAACAAACTAAAAACCAAAAAAGAAAAACCAATCCGGCCACTATCTAGGTGCCTCAAATTCCTCCTCTGTAAAATGGGAGTACCAAGAGCAAGTTCTCAGAGGCATCCTGAGTCTCAAGACACATGACATGTAAAATCCACAGCCAGTAGGCGACACTTGTAATCCCAGTACTTGGGAGGCTGAGGCAGGAGGATTTCGGGTTCGAGGATAGCCTCAGCAATTTAGTGAGGTCCTCCGCAACTTAGTGAGACCCTATTTCAAAATAAAAGAATAAGAAGCCGGGCGTGGTGGCGCACGCTTGTAATCCCAGTACTTTGGGAGGTGGAGACCGGAGGATCCGGGTTCGCGGCCAGCCTCAGCTCTCTCGCTCTCTCTCTCCCTGTCTCTCTCTCCCTCTCTCTCTCACTCCTTAGCGAGGCCCTCCACAACTTCGTGAGACCCGGTTTCAAACTAAAGTATAAAAAATAGGGCCGGGGGTGCAGCGCGGAGGTAGAACGCCCCTGCGTTCAATCCCCGGTACTGCAAAAAAAAAAAAAGAATAAGAAATAGGGCTGCAGGCATAGCTTGGAGGTAGAATGCCTCTGGGTTCCACCCCTAGTACCATAAAAGAAAAAAAAGTCCAGAGCTTTAGCCGGGCGTCGTGGCACATGCTTGTGCATGCAATTGCTGAGGCTGGCCCCAAACCTGAGATCCTCCTGTCTCAGCCTCTCAAGTACTGGGATTATAGGCATGAGCCACTGTGCCCGGCTATAAAAGGGAAATTCTGATATTTGCTATAAAATGGATAAACCTTGAAGACATTATGCTAAGTGAAAAAAGGCAATTACAAAAAGACAAATACTATATGATTCTACTTATAAGAGGTACTCAGTGTAGTCAAAATCATAAAGACAGAAAGTAGAAAGGTAGTTAGTTGTCAAGAGATGGGGGCAGGATTTCAATTTTTTTTTTTTTTTTTGGTACTGAAGGTTGAACATAGAGGCATTCTACCCCTGAGCTATACCCCTAGCCCTATTTTCTTTTTTTATTTTTAAACAGGGTCTCGCTAAGTTGCTGAGGCTGGCCTTGAACATACAATTCTCCTTTCTCAGCCTCCCAAGTACTGGGATTACAGGCGTGCACCACCACGCCCAGCTGCAGGATTTCAATTTTACAAGATGCAAAGAGTTCCACAGATGGAGGGTGGTGATGATAGCACAGTATATATATGTACTTAATACCACTGAACTGCCCACTTAAGATGATTTAGATGGTAAATATAACATGACGATTGCGTATTTTACCATAATAAAAAATCAGGGAAGGGCTGTGGGCGTGGCTCAGTGGTAGAGCACACATTCGCACGCACAAAGCCCTGGGTTCCATCCCTAGCACTGCAAAAAAGAGAAAAAATAGAAAGCACGGGAACAAGAAAAACAAAGGACACCAAAGGTAATTCACAGATTAAACCCAAACACCTAACAGACATATATCAAAAGATGCTGGTTAGGAGAATCACGAGTTCAAGGCCAAACTCAACACTATACGAAAAGACACTGGTGAATGCAGATTAAGCCCAAATATCATTTCCCTCACACTGCTGATGAGCGTGCAAATTGACATAAGGGCTGAGAAGCACTTGACAGTACCTAGTGAGGCTGAGGATGTGCGCACCTTTCAATACAGCACTTCCATTTCTGGGTACACACAAAGCAACCCTCCCTTGTATGTGTACACTCCATCCAAGGATGCTAATTCAGTATTGCTGCAATAGCGAAACATGGAAACAACTAAGTATCCATCAGTAGAGAGATGACTAAATAACTTGTGGTATACTCATAGAGTTGAACACCAGAGAGCCATGTAGGCTGAAGAAATTTAGTTACATAGATCAACTTGGATAAACCTGAAAATAGGTTTATTTGTTAAATGTTACAAAAAGTTACGTGAAGTATGAATCTAAAGACAATACTATGTTTATATGTATGAATATGCATGTACATTGTATGTGTGCTTATGTGTATGGCAAAAGAATGAAACATAGACAGGCGTGGTGGTGGTGCACACTTGTAATCCCAGAACTTGGGAGGCTGAGACAGGAGGATTGCAGGTTCAAGGCCAGCCTCGGCAACTTAGTGAGACCTCGATTAAAAGTAAATAATAAGAAAAAAGGGCTGGGGGTGTACCTCATAGATAGAATGCCCCTAGATTCAATCTCTACTACCAAAAGAAAGAAAGAAATATAAAGGTATGCCCCATTTTAAGTGAGAATAATAGTCCAAGAAGATGGGGAAGAATCGAATAGGTTGTAGAGGCAAGTCTTTAGTTCTGTACTAGTAATTTTATTTAATTAATTATTTATTTATTTATTTATTTAGTGTTATTAGGGATTGAACCCTGGGGCATTGTACCTCCAAGCTACACCCCCAGCCCTATTTTTTATTTTTTATTTGGAAACAGGGTCTCGCTAAGTTGCAGAGGGCCTCACTAAGAAGCTGAGGCTGGCCGCGAACCTGCGATCCTCCTGTCTCAGCCTCCCAAGTGCTGGGATTATAGGCATGTGCCACCACATCTGGCTTTGTACTTATAATTTTTTTTTCCAGTACTGGGGATTGAACCCAGGGGCATTCTACCTCCGAACTACATTCCCAGCCCTAGTTTTTATTCTTTATTTGGAAACGATCTCCCTAAGTTGCGGAGGGCCTCACTAAGTAGCTGAGGCTGGCTGTGAACCTGGATCCTTTGGCCTCAGCCTCCCAAGTACTGGGATTACAAGCATGCACCACCACGACTGGCTGTACTTGTAATTTTTATTTTATTTTATTTATTTTATTTTATTTTATTTTATTTTATTGCAGTACCGGGGATTGAACGCAGGGGCGTTCTACCTCCGCACTACACCCCCGGCCCTATTTTTTATACTTTATTTTGAAACCGGGTCTCACAAAGTTGCGGAGGGCCTCACTAAGGAGAGAGAGAGAGAGAGACAGGGAGAGAGGGAGAGAGAGCGAGAGAGCTGAGGCTGGCCGCGAACCCGGATCCTCTGGTCTCCGCCTCCCAAAGTACTGGGATTACAAGCGTGCTCCACCATGCCCGGCTTGTAATTTTTAAAAGAATTATTTATTATTATTTTTTGTCATGCTGGGGATCAAATCAGGGCTTTGAGTATGTTAGGTATGCACTGTGCCTCTGAGATACATCCCCAGCCCTTCTTCCTTCTTTCCTTTCTTCCTTTTCTTAGGTACTGGAGATTGAACCCGGGGCCTTGCGCATGCTAGACAAGTGCTCTATCACTGAGCTACATCTCCATCCCTTTTTATATTATTTCAGACAGCATCTCACTAAAGTGCCCAGGCTGGCCTTGAATTTGAGCTCCTCGTCTCAGCCTCCCAAATAGCTGTGATTAGAAAGTAGCTGGGATTACAGGTGAGTACCATCACACCTGGCCCCTTTATTTCTTGTTTTGTTTTGGTTTTTTGGTTGTTTTGTTCGTACTGGGAGTTAAACCCAGGGCCATTTTACCTCTAAGATACACCCTCAGCCCTAATTTATTATTTTGAAACAGGGTATCACTAAGTTGCTACAGCTGGCCTCAAAACTGTGATCCTCCTAGCCGGTGTGGTGGCGCACGCTTGTAATCCCAATACTTGGGAGGCTGAGACAGGAGGATCACAGGTTCGCAACCAGCCTCAGCAACTCAGTGAGGCCCTCTGCAACTTAGTGAGACCCTGCTTCAAAATAAAGAATAAAAAATTGGGCTGGGGTTGTAGCTCTGAGTTAGAATGCCCCTGGGTTCCATTCCCAGTACTACACACACACACACACACACACAGTGATCCTCCTGCCTCAGCCTCCCAAATATTAGAATCACAGGGGTGCTCTATCAGTGCTTGGCCTCTATATTTATTTATTTATTTAGATACTGGGGATTGAACCCAGGGCATTCTACCTCTGAGCCACACCCCAGCCTGATTTTATTTCTTATTTGGAAACAAGGTCTCACTAGGTTGATGAAAGTCTCACTACTTGTTGAAGCTGTCCTTGAACCTGGGATCTTCCTGTCTCAGCCTCCCAAGTACTGGGATTACAAGCATGCACCACCATGCCTGGCTATTGTTTACTTTAAAACAGGGTCTCGCTAAATTGCTGAGACAGGCTTCAAACCTGCGATCCTCCTGTCTCAGCCTCCCAAGTACTGTGAATAGGCATGCGCCACCATGCCCAGCCTGGCCGGCCCCTTCTTAAAAAAATAAAAGGAAAATTCTGACATAATATAGGAAAAGTCTGCATTTGTTGATAATTTGACAAACTGGCTGATTATCACAGGTCTGTTATGTTAATTTTGTTCCTGAGGTATTCTTATATTAAAAAGAAGGATAATTCTAGAGGCTATACAAGAAAAGATGGATATATTCGCCTACCTAGAATTGAAGAGAATAGTTAAAAGATGAATGAGTAACTGGGAAAACAGATCTGCAGTGCATGCACCAGTACTGCAGACCAGTTCATTCCCTTCCCATATAGTGTGCTCATGCAAATCTAAAAGAAGAGCCGGGCATAGTGGATTACAAACCCATGCTTGTAATCCCAGTACCTGGCAGGCTGAGACGGGAGGATCACCGGGGGCATTCTACCTTGGAGTTACACCCCCAGCCCAATTTTATTTTTTGTTCTGAAACAGGGTCTCACTAGGTTGCTGAGAGTCTTACTATGTTGCTGAGGCTGGCCGCGAACCTGGGAACCTACAATCCTCCACCACGCCTGGCTTGAGATCCTGCTTTAAAATAAAAATTAAAGCTGGGCGTGGTGGCACACGCTTGTAATCCCAGTACTTGGGAGGCTGAACCGGAGGATCTGGGTTCACGGCCAGCCTCAGCTGCTTAGTGAGGCCTTCCGTAACTTAGTGAGATCCTGTTTCAAAATAAAGAATAAAAAATAGGGCTGGGAGCCGGGCATGGTGGTGCACGCTTGTAATCCCAGTACTTTCGGAGGCAGAGACCGGAGGATCCAGGTTCGCGGCCAGCCTCAGCTCTCTCTCTCAATCTCTCAATGTCTCTCTCTCTCTCTCTCTCTCTCTCTCTCTCTACCTAGTGAGGCCCTCCGCAACTTCGTGAGACCCGGTTTCAAAATAAAGTATAAAAAAAATAGGGCCGGGGGTGTAGCGCGGAGGTAGACCGCCCCTGGGTTCAATCCCCGGTACCGCAAAAAAAAAATAAATAAATAAATAGGGCTGGGGTGTGGCTTGGAGATAGAATAACCCTGGGTTCAATCCCCAGTACCACAAAAAACAAACAAAAATAAATAAATAAAAATAAAGAATACAAAATAGGGCTGAGTGTGTAGCTCAGAGGTAGAATGCCCTTGGGTTCAATCTCCAGTACCACAAAAAATAAAAATAAAAATAACGAATAAAATAGGGCTGCGAGCCAGGCGTGGTGGCGCACGCTTGTAATCCCAGTACTTTGGGAGGCGGAGACTGGAGGATCCAGGTTTGCGGCCAGCCTCAGCTCTCTCTCTCTCTCTCTCTCTCTCTCTCTCCCTGTCTCTCTCTCCCTGTCTCCTCTCTCTCTCTCTCTCTCTCTCTCTACCTAGTGAGGCCCTCCGCAACTTCGTGAGACCCAGATTCAAAATAAAGTATAAAAAAATAGGACCGGGGGTGTAGCGCGGAGGTAGAACGCCCCTGGGTTCAATCCCCGGTACCGAAAAAAAAAAATAGGGCTGCGGGTATAGCTCGGAGGCAGAATGCTCCTTTACCCCAGTACCACACACACAAAAAATAAAAGAATAAAAAAAAAATAAAAATAAAGGCAGACCCAGAATATGAAAATACAGGTTTTTTTTTTTTTTTTTTTTTTTT
>PVJS01010473.1:0-13220 GCA_004027185.1 Glis glis | reverse complement strand
ACAAGTGTGCGCCACCACGCCCGGCGATGAAAATACAGTTTTCAGTGAAGATATATAAATGACACATAGGCTCATTTACATTTAAACCTGCCGCTGAAGCCGGGTGTGGTGACACATGCTTGTAATCCCAGTACTTGGGAGGCTGAGACAGGAGGATCACAGGTTTGAGGGCAGCCTCAGCAAGTAGTGAGACTCTCATCAACCTAACAAGACCCTGTTTCAAAAATAAAAATAAAATAGGGCTGGGGGTGTAGCTCAGTGGTAGACTGTCCCTGAGTTCAATCCCCAGAATAAAAATAAATAAGTAAATAAAACTGCCACTGTGGTAGACGCTTTTTCACCAATCCCAACAGCAAAGTCCAAGAGGTGCACCGTACAGGCGGGGTGTGGGGAATGTGGCCCCTCAGATCCCTGGTGGAAGTAAATAGCAAGTAGCCCTTGTGGAAGAAGATTGGTAGTATTTTTGGATATCCCCCCACCCCCTTTACCAGGGTGATTTCCTTGCCAGAAGTCTATGCTACAGAAAAGTCTCTTATGTTTTCACAGAGACTTGCCTATCAAGATCTTTATCACAGCACTCTTCTTCCTTCCTTCCTGAGATGAAGTCTACACTATTGCCCAGGCTGGCTTCGAAGTCCTGGGTTCAAGCCAGCCTCCTGCCTCAGTTTCCTGAGTAGCTAGGACAACAGGCACATGCCACCACACCTGACTCAAAGCACTTTTTTTTTTTTTTTGGTGGTACTGGGAATTGAACCCAGACACATTTTACCTCTGAGCTACATCCCCAGACCAATTTTATTTCTTATTTGGAAACAGCATCTCACTAGGTTGCTGAGAGCCTTGCTAAATTGTGGAGACTGGCTTTGAACCTGCGATCCTCCTGTCTCGGTCTCCCAAGTACTGGGATTACAAGCATGTGCCACTACTCCCGGATTCAAAACACTTCTTAATAACAGTAAAAGATGGAAACAACTTGAAAATCTATTCATAGAGACCTGTTTAACTACATCATGGCCCAGAAATTGAAACTCTATGCAGCTAAGAAAAAGAGGATGAAACTTGTGCATTCTGAAATCAAGTGGTCTCCAAAGCACAGGTTTTTTTTTTTTTTTGGTGGTACTGGGGATTGAACCAGGGGGTGTTCTACCTCTGAGCTACACCTAGAGTTTTAAATTTTAAAAAGGCAGGTAGAGGTGGGCATGGTGGCACACACCTATAATCTCAATATTTGGGAGGCGGAGACAGTAGGATTTAGTGAGACCCTGTTTTAAAATAAAAAGTAGCCACAAAAAAGAAAAGAAAACAAAATAAATAAATAAAAATAAAATGGGAAGCCAGGTGTGGTGGCACACGCTTGTAATCCTAGTACTTGGGAGGCTGAGACTGGAGGATCCGGGTTTAGGGCCAGCCTCAGCTACTTAGTGAGGCCCTCCGCAACTTAGTGAGACCCTGTTTCAAAATAAAGGATAAAAAATAGGGCCAGGGGTGTAGTGCGGAGGTAGAACGCCCCTGGGTTCAATCCCAGTACCACAAAAATAAAATAAATAAATAAAAATTAAAAAAAATAAAATGGGGTAGGAGTGTAGCTCAGTGGTAGAATGCTCCTAGGTTCAATCCTCTGTAACATACACACACACACACACACACACACACACACACACACACAGACACAATAAAAAGAAAAGTTGGTGGAGACAGTGTGCTCTGTACCTCCAAATGCACTTTTTTTTTTTTGGCGGTACTGGGAATTGAACCCAGGTGTGTTCTACCTCTGAGCTACACCCCCAGCCCTGTTTTTTTTTTAAATTTTGAAACAGGGTCTTGCTAAGTTGCTGAGAGCCTCACTAAGTTGCTGAGGCTGGCTTCGAACCTGCAATCCTTCTGTCATAGCATCCCAACTACTGGGATTACAAGAGTGTGCCACTATGCCCAACTCCCAATGAAAATTTTTTTTTCTTGCGGTACTGGGGATTGAACCCAGGAGCATTCTACCTCCGAGCTACACCCCCAGCCCTATTTTTTTTTTTTATCCTTTATTTTGAAACAGGGTCTTGCTAAGTTGTGGAGGGCCTAAGTAGCTGAGGCTGGCCACGAACCCGGATCCTCCAGTCTCAGTCTCCCAAGTACTGGGATTACAAGCATGCGCCACCACGCCCGGCTTCCAAATGCAATTTAACAAAAGAGTTATGTGCATGCATACATGTGTCCTTACATGAACTCAGAAAGATACAGAAAAGAACAAAGGTGGTTGACTCTTGTGTGTGTTGGAGGAGAGTTACTGGGGATTGAACCCAGGTGCACTTTATCACTGAGCTATACCCACAGCCCTTTTTATTTTATTTTATTTTTTGAGACAAGGCCTGGCTAAATTGCCCAGGCTGGCCTTGAATTTGCCATCCTCCTGCATCACCTTCCTGAGTCACTGGATTTACAGGTGTGCGCCACCACACCCAGCCCTGTTTAACTTCTTTTTTTTTTTTTTATACTGGGGATTGAACCCAGGGTAGTTCTACCTCTGAGCCACACCCCCAGCCCTATTTTATTTTTTTAGTTTGAAACAGGGTCTCACTAGGTCGCTGAGAGTCTCGTACCTGTGATCCTCCTGTCTCAGCCTCCCAAGTACTGAGATTACAAGCATATGCAACCACACCGGGCTCCTGTTTAACTTTTTTAAAATGATGAGTGCGATACACTTTCAACAAAAAATTTAAAAATTTGATAGAAACGAGAAAAAATAAGGACTATGAATGCTGGAGTTTCCCATACCTGGGCTTCAACTCAGATGACCATGGGCTGTGTGAATGTAGCCATGACACCTCCCAGGTCTTAGGTTTCCTGTTGGATAAGTGAGGATAAAACACACTGCTACCTCAGAGGGCAGCTGGCCTTACTCCAAGGATCGTTATTGAAGAGGAAGCAGCTAATCTCAGATCAACGAACACTTGTCACTTGCCTCTGCTACACACCTGCCCTTCTCATCCTTCTCTGTGGCCCACTCCCTCGGAGGGCAGTGATCCAGGGATGGGCACAGTATACACACTGGGCAAACTCCTCCTGGCCAGTCCAGCCCTCCATCTGCTTACCACACCATATGCCTTGTTGCAGGGTAGTGTCCAAATGGAGGGGTGACCTCCAACTTGCAGAAAAGTTCCTTGTGGGCTACAACACCACCATTTACAGCAGGTTCCTCCCTCCTCTCCTCTGCAGGTTAAGGACAGCCCCGTGAGAAGACCTGGGTGTGCACAATCTGGGGTTTGCCAGAAGCACCCCCGCAGAAGCTGCCCATTTGTGTTTATCCTTCCACGTGTCACTTCCTCTATGCTCACACAAGGATGCCCTTCTCATGAGCAGCTGCGGTTTCTGCAGAACTCCTGTCACCTCTAGTCCAGCTTAATTCGAAGCTCTAAAGTGAGGTCACCCTATGTAGGATTAACCCTGTGTAGCCTCAGGAGGGACATGGGAGACGCCTCCCTCATCCCCTACCTGCTCCTCAGGAGGGCTAGTCTGGAGTAATACCCCTGTCCCAATGTAGGCTGGAACCCCGGGGCCCCTGGGACACAGTGAGGCTGGGGACAGGGCAGAAACAAGCTAGCAGGGGCTGCGGGCCTACTGTGTGCAGGGCACTGTCCTAGGCATGCATTGAGCAGTGAACAGGATAAGAAGCCCACACTTGTAGAGTTTATACCTAGACACATACCAGACAAACGATGAAGGAAATAGAACAATGACACACACATACCATAAGGTCAATCACTCAGGGCACTGGAGCAGAGGGTGATGGGGCAGCTTCTTTGCAATGGGAAAGTTAGGGCTATCTCTAAGAGGAGCTGGCTCTCCACCTCAGACCTACGTGAAAGATAGCCAAGCAAACATGAGAGGGGGTGGAGACGGAAGGTTCCAGACTGTGAGAAGTGTAAGGACCTCACACTTATCAAATGTGAAGAACAGAAGCAAGTCCGATGTGGTCACAGATAGTAAGGACGGACCGAAAGAGGTACTGGGGAGGCCATGGGGACCAGGCAGTGTAGGACACTGTGAGTTACCCCAAGGAACTTGGATTTTACTCTCGGTGTCATAAAGTCATTGGAGGGTTATTAACAGGAGTAAGATGACAACTAGATTCTTTTTTTTATTTTTTCCTTGTACTGTGGATCAAACTCAGGGCCTTGTGAATGCCAAACAGTGTTTTACCACTCGGCTATAGGCCCAGTCCTGGATTAATTTTTAAAAATTTTTCGGCCGGGCGTGGTGGCGCACGCTTGTAATCCCAGTACTTTGGGAGGCGGAGACCGGAGGATCGGGGTTCGCAGCCAGCCTCAGAGCGCCCGCTCTCTCTCTCTCTCTCTCTCTCTCTCTCCTTAGTGAGGCCCTCCGCAACTTCATGAGACCCGGTTTTAAAATAAAGCATAAAAAAAATAGGGCCGGGGGCGTAGCGCGGAGGTAGAACGCCCCTGCGTTCAATCCCTGGTACTGCAAAAAAAAAAAAAAATTTTTCATTGGCACATTGTAATTATACATGATAAAATAGTAGATAAATTTTGAAAAGATAAGCTCATTTAACTGCTAAGTCATTTTAGGTGATGTGGCCTTTTATTTCTATCTCTATAAAGAAGTGCCCTTTCACTTAGGAGGAGCTGATCATGGGAATCAATCTCGAACACCCCTCCCCAAGAACACCTGGCCACCTCACCTGATTTGTGGGGTGAGTAGGGATAGGGGTGGCAATGAAGAAGTCACTCTTACTCTCTCTCCTTTCCCCACTTCCCTAGAGGGTAGCACCTCCTAGAGTAGGTGACCGGGCCCCTGGCCAGTTCTGCCTGACCCATCCCAATAAGGCTTGAACACAGATCCACTCAGCCTGGGCCAACACATGTACAACCTCCACCATGGCGCTGGCTGTCCACAGGAATACCCCCCCCACACACACACACACACTGAGCGGCCCCTTCTATCCAGAGTTCACGTGCCTCTGCAGAGCAGATACAGAGACGCCACGACTTAACGATGTGGCTGTATCCTGAGAAGCTGAAGACAATGCAAGTCAAAAATGTATTTAATAGCTAGGTATGGTGGCGCATGCCTGTAATCCTAGTACTTGGGAGGCTGAGACAGGAGGATCACAGGTTTGAGGACAGCCTCAGCAACTTAGTGAGATGCTCAGCAGGGCTGGGGGTATAGCCCAGAGGTAGACTGCCCCTGGGTTCAATCCCTAGTACCCCCCCAAAAATGCATTTAATTTACCTAGCCATCCCAGCTTAGCAACACAGGGTACTATAGAGCATTAGTGGTTTATCCTCGTGACTGTAAGGCTGACTGGGAGCTGCGGCTTGCTGCCACGGCCCAGCATCACAAGACAATCATACTGAGTATAGCTAGTCCCAAAAATGCCAACTCCCAAGTGCGGTTTCCACCCAATGTGTATTGCTTTAGCACCAGGGGAGAGGCAAAAAGTCCCAAGTGAAAAAAAAATCTGAGTCGGGAGTGGGGGCACACACCTATAATCCCAGTACTTGGGAGGCTGAGACAAGAGGATCACACAGGTTCAAGACTAGCCTCAGCAACACAGCAAGACTCTCAGCAACCTAGTGAGACCCTGTTTCAAAATAAAAAAAAAAAAAAGGCCAGGCATGGTGGCACACTCTTGTAATCCCAGTACTTGGGAGGCTGAGACAGGAGGATCGCAGTTTCACGGCCAGCCTCAGCTACTTAGCGAGGCCATCTGCAACCTAGCAAGACCTTGTTTCAAAATAAAAGAATAAAATAGGGCTGGAGGTATAGCTCAGAGGTAGAATGCCCCTGGGTTCCATCCCCAGTACCACAAAAAATAAAGTAAAACAAAATAAAGGACTGGGAGTGTAGCTCGGAAGTAGAACACCCCCGGGTTCAATCCTTAGTCCCCCCCCCAACAAAAAAGCTGTAATTTGGGACCCTCTGCACCCCTAAAATCTCCAAGTGGGGACAGTGCAGGACAATGTTCGGTCCTAGGATTGCCATAGATAAAATTCCAGCTTTGCCCCACGGCAGATCCCATGAATGTTGGTGGCTTGCGGCTCTATTTTGGAGTATCTGGGAGCAGCTTGGATACTCAGAGGCCACTCTGCCTGCTCCGAGTCACCTCTGCAGGATGTACACTCCCTCCTCCCCTCACCAGAACATCTAGTCAGAACTGACAAACTGGCCCTTACTAGCAATTCAAGAGTGAAGAAGTCCTCCCCTAAATCCCCATTAGAGCCCAGGGCATTGTTAAAGGGGGTGAGTTCAGAGGTGAAAGAGGCTCAGGTGGAGGAGTGGGGTGCATGCTGGTGTGGGGCCGAGGGAAGGGGTCCCCAGGAGGGAACTGAGATGGTGGGGAAGGAAAATCGAGCCCTCCGCTTCCAGCATCAGCCTGTCACCGGGGAATGGCCAAGGTAGCAAGCCAAGTGAGGGCCCCAGGAGGCCGTCTTGCATCAGGACCACCCACAGATGAACCGCAGGGTCTCCAAGGTAAAAGCAAGGCTGAGGGAAAGGGCGGGAGGGCTGCTCAGGTTCTAGGTGCTGCTAGAAAGAACCAGACCCTGCACCCTGTGAGCAAGGGCCCCTCTGTCTGGCGCTGTTAGCACTGAGAAGCAGGGCTGCCTCTGTGGGGGCTTGTCTGGTCCCTGAGGGGATACTGAGGTGACTCTGAGCACCCACTGCCCCATCACACCATAGAGCCAGGAGGCACGAATGGCCCTCCACAACCAAGCCAACCCACCCGTCCCCATAGCACACACACACAGAGCTCTCCCCCCTTAACCCCCCACATACAGTTTCTGGGGCCTCCTGGGCCTTCTTGGCCAGGGCGCGCTCTTCCCCCATTCTTGGCCAACTGCGTGGTGTGCCAGTTCCTTCAACTTCAGCTCTGGCTCCTACTATTTGTTTGTCAGGCTGCAGGTCCCTGGAGCTCAGCTGGGAGCCTGGAGCTTCCAGAAGAGCAGGGAGTGGCTACCCCAGCCTCTGGGGACCTTTGAGCCACAGGTAAAGGGAAGCCCTAGGGCTCCCTGTCCCCGTTCTGCTAAACCCAGGTGCCGGGGAGAATCTGGCTCTGCTCCAGTCATGCTCAGAGGTACTGGGGAGAGGGCTGCAGGAGAGCAAATGAGAGGAAGATACACAGCCCGGGCCCCAACCACACTGATGGCTCCATGGCTGTGTTCCCAGCATGGCTGGCCATGCATCCAGCACAGGCTGCTGCCCAGTGGAGGGCTCTCCTGCCCCAGCGGCCACAGCACACACTCACCATCCTCCAGGTCAGTCCCAGCCGCTGTGTCTGTGCCTAATCCATGCAAGACGGACTGTCCTCCCCACCCACTGAGCACCCAAGTCCAGGAAATGTCTAGGCCCTCCCACCCACTCACACCTTCTGGGTTCCAGCCCTGAGGCGGCAGCGATTCCAGGATCATTCCAGCACCCAGACTTGGGGGAGGTGATGGGAACACAAATGCCTGGGGACTGAGGATTCTGAAGTCCAGCCCTGCTCAACAGGTCTGGGCTATGCCCCTCACCCACCTCACAGAGCAACAGGCCCAGAGTCCTACAGGACACCCCCTGGACAGAGACTCCAAATCAACTGCATATAGCACCAAGGGAATCCCACCTCTAGGCCCCAAATCCATGCCCAGGATAGTCCAGTGCCTCGGCCAGCAGCTCCGACTCCCTTCCCTTCTACCAACCATCCTTTTGCTCAAATCGGAAGAACATAGCCCATTCGTGCACCACAGTGTGGGGACAAGCACCCACTCAGGACACATGCAAATCCAGCAACGTCTGGCACCCGAAAAGGACTCAGAAACTGAGGCACAGAGGAGCACAGGCCTCAGACAACTCAGGAGAGTGAGTCTCCACAGGCCCTGGTCCCATCTGAAGACAAGAGTCCAGCCAATCGGCCAGGCCCGTTGGTGTGGCTGCATCCTCCTGCCTAGGAGGGGCTGAAGGGTTATGGCCCCAGGACACGTAACCACCACCAGCAGGTCCCAGGACACGCCCAAACCTGGCCGACACACCCAGGCCTGGCCAGCACACCTGGCCTCACAGGGTTGTCAGTCCAGCTGTTCCAGAAAGAGGACATTTTCTTCCCACTCTATTCGGACAGTCGCGGGGACATGGTAAGAAGGGAGGTTCGGTCACTGGGGGCAGGGGTGCAGAGGGGTAGGCCAGGCCCCCAGCTGGGGTCCTGGGCAGGAGGCTTGGCTGAGTGAGGTGGGAAGGGGCTTGGGGCCAGCCTGGCTGAGCACAGGGAAGGGCTGCCTGAGTCTGCCTCCTGAGTACTGCAAAGAAGCGTGGCCTGGAAGGTTCTGAACAGGGCTGGCCAGGGAGGAGGGAACAGAAGCCCAGGGGCAAGAGAGGGAATGATTCCCTGCTTTATGGAACCTGTTAAAGGGTGTAGCCAAAAACTAGCCTCCCCGGCCCAGCCCCATGCCCTACTGACCTCACTCCCAGACAGGTCCCATGGTCCCCTTCTTAGCCAGGAAAGGATGGTGGGAAAGACCCAAGAAGACAGGGCAGAATCAATAGCAAAGGTCCCAAGACCTGGAATCCATCGCCTTCCCACCCAGGAGGCAGGAAGTGACCTCCACCTCCTCCCTTCCCTCTGCCTCTCAATGGTCTCTCACTCCTTCCCCTCTCTTCCTGGTCCCTGTCCCCTTCCCGGTCATCCCACCCTGGTGTCTCCTGGTCTCCATCTCCGCCTCCTCCCACTGCCTCCCCCGCCCCACCCCCGATTATGTAAGGGGCCGGAGAACACACAGAGGAGCTTTGTTGTCAAACCAAATCCATACGGAGCCGGTCACAGCCAACGCAGCTGTTCCCCATTCCCTCCGCCTTGGCAGGGTTGAGACTCCGGGCAGGAAGCCTCTACACGCCCCCATTTGGGGAGACAGGGGACAAATACTGGCCCCAGGGCCCCCAGACAGCTGAATGGGTGGCCAGGGATCAATCACCACTGTGTGGGACCACAGCAGGGGACCAGCTGGCCCCTAAGACAGAAGAGAGGCACAGTGCTAAGCCAGGGTCACACAGAGAGGCAAAGCCGGGACTGGGGACTGGGAGCAAGCAACACAACACGGTGCTGGCCCGGGGGGGGGGGGTGCAGGTCAACACAAGTGCACCCCACATTCTGCCAGACACAGATGCGAGCCCATAGACTGTCTCACACATGTGACACAGGTGCACACCCATTTGCACGCTTACAGGCGCACACACACGCACATGCAAACGCATGCATCAGCCCAAGCACAATCGGTGCGCTCACCTGGCAGGGGTCTGAGCAGAAACCTCCTCTCTGCTCTGGCCAGCTCCCTCCATCCTAGCAGGTACCTCTGGGGGACTGGAGAGAGGAAGGTGGAGGGTGGAAGTCAGAGGCCAGGGAAGCTCCATCCGCCAGCACCTCAGGAGCCCCTCAGGCTGTAGAAGGACGAGATCCCGCCTACCTGCCCAAGGAGATGTCCAAGGGGTGGGTCAGGGGCAGGAGCAGCAATGACGTCTGCGCTCTCTGACACAGTCCCTTCCCCTACCCCACAGCTGAAAGAGCCATGTTTGCTGTAAAATACCAGAGCTGCCGGCATCTGGGGCTCCCTTTGGGCTCCCGGTGAAGGCTTTCCTGAGCACCCCTGGCCCTCCAGTGAACCCAACCTGGCCACCCCCATGAGGACAACCTAAATGCTGAGACCTAGGGATGGGAGGAATGGGGGTGGCAGAGGAACAGAGAGAAGGAGAGAAAGAGAAGGAAGCAGAAACAAAGGCAGAGGGAAGGGTGTGATGGCACACTCCTTTAATCCCAGAGACTCCAGAAGCAGAGGCAGAAGGATCACAAGTTGGTGGTCAGCCTGGGCAATTTAGAGAGACCCAGCCTCAAAATAAAAAATAAAAAGGGCTAGGGATATAGCTCAGTGGTAGAGCACCCCTGAGTTCAATCTCCAGTACTGCAAAATCAAAAACAAAAAAAAGGAAGGAAGAAAGGCAGAGAGGTGAATGAGAAGGCCAGTATGCCAAGGGGTGTGGCTCCGTGGTAAAGCACCCCACTAAAAAAAAAAAAGAAAGAAAGAAAGAAAGGAAAAGAGAAAAATGGCCAGGCATGGTGCCACTCACTTGTAATCCCAGTACTTGGGAGGCTGAGACCGGAGGATCCATGTTCGTGGCCAGCCTCAGCTACTTAGTGAGGCCCTTTGCAACTTAGCGAGACTCTGTTTCAAAATAAAGAATAAAAAATAGGGCCAGGGGTGTAGCTCAGAGGTAAAATGCCCCTGGGTTCAATCCCCAGTACCACACACACACAAAAAAGTGAGAAGGTGAGGTGTATCTCCAGGGGGAAAGAGAAGGCAGGCAGAAAAGGATTGAAAAAACAAAAGTACTGTAATCCCAGTACTTGGAAAACTGAGACAGGAGGATTGCAGGTTTGAGACCAACCTCAGGAATTGAGTGAAACGCTTTTCCTTTCTTTTTTTTTTTTTTTTTGTGGTACTGGGGATTGAACCCAGGGGCGTTCTACCTCCTAGCTACACCCCCGGCCCTATTTTTTATCCTTTATTTTGAAACCGGGTCTCACGAAGTTACAGAGGGCCTCACTAAGTAGCTGAGGCTGGCCGCGAACCCGGATCCTCTGGTCTCAGCCTCCCAAGTACTAGGATTACAAACGAGCGCCACCACGCCCAGCTTCTCTTTTTCAAAATAAAAAATTAAAAGGACTGGGGGTGTAGCTCAGAAGTAGATCATCCCTGGGTTCAATCCTCAGTACCTAGAAGATGAAGAAGAAAGAAGAAGAAAAAAAGAAGAGGAAGAGGACCAAAGAGGGTATGAGAAGGGACAGAAGGTCTGGAGAGATGGTCCCACAACACAACACCTGTGAGGATAATCTCCCCCTCTCCATCAACACACCCTCCCCTTCCAGTCCCCTGGACCTGACCCTCTCAGGTGGACACAGCCAGGCCAGGCCAGCGGAGTGGGCATTTCCAGACCAGCGGTCATGACCCACCATGCCCAGGGGATTTCAGCCTCAACAATCCCAGAATTCCAGGGTTTGGAGAACAGACATGCTGAAGGAAAAAGGCGTGAGGTAGGGCCTGGGGGTGGGTGACAGGGGCTGAGAGGACCAGGGTCACTCCCCCGGCCTAGCCCAGCCAGGCAGTGTTCTGCCTCCTCCCAGGCTGGGGAGAGAGACACCTTGTGACCTTGAACAATTAAGTGACTTTTCTGAGCTTTCACTCTATCATTTACAAAAATAATTATCTGTGGAGCAGCTATTGCACGCTAGCGTGGCCCCAGGGTCTGGGATACAACACTGAATGAGAGTCGAGGTCCTTCCATCCGCCTATGAGTATCAGCCCACCTCTGAGGTCACTTCCTCTTTTCTTTTTCCACAGTGCTGGGGGAACCCAAGGGCACTCTACCACGGAGCCACACCCCTAGCCAGGTGTGGTGGCACATGCCTGTAATCCCAGTACTTGAGAAGCTGAGGCAGGAGGATCGCAGGTTCGAGGCCAGCCTCAGCAATCTAGTGAGACTATCAGAAACTTAGTGAGACCCTGTTTCAAAATAAAAATTCGAAATCAAAAGGGCTGGGGACAAAATCAAAAGTAGAGTGCCGACTTTTCAGTCCAGGGGAAGATGGTCAGGTGGCTGGGTAGGACCTATTACTGTCTCCTCTCTGTCCAGCTGTGTGACCTTCGGCAAGTCTTGGACTTGACCGGTTCTCAATGGGCATATCAGGGTACAGATAAGAACATGTATCCCACCACTGGAGACTGTGATGCACACAAGAGTTTTTTTTTTTTTTCTAAGCAAAATGTAAGCCAGGCATGGTGGTACATACCAGTAATCTCAATACTTGGGAGGCTGAGACAGGAGGATCCCAGGTTCAAGGGCAGCCTCAGCAAGTAGTGAGAGTCATCAACCTAGTGAGACCCTGTTTCAAAATAAAAATAAAATAGGGCTGGGGGTGTAGCTCAGAGGTAGAATGCCCTTGGGTTCCATCCCTATATCACAAAAATAAATAAATAAATAAATAAATAAATAAATAAGTAAGTAAATAATAAGAAAATTAAAGGGGCTGGAGGCATAGCTCAGAGGTAAAATGCCCCTGGGTTCAATCCAAGTACAAGAAAGAAATAAAGAAAGGGAGAAAGAAAAAAGAAAGAGAGAAAGGTCAGTCATTACCAAAGATGATACCCAAGTCATGTGGGGGGGACAGTGGGAGTAGAGTCAAGGAAGCTCCAGAGAAAATGAGAACTCTCTTTCTTTCTTTTTTAGGTACTGGGGATTGAACCCAGGGGCATTCTACCTGTAAGCTACACCCCAGTTCTATTTTATTCTTTATTTGGAAACAGGGTCTCACTAGGTTGAGGAAAGTCTCACTACTTGCTGAGGCTGTCCTTGAACCTGCGATCCTCCTGTCTCAGCCTCCCAAGTACTGGGATTATAGGCGTGCACCACCATGCCTGGCTTGAGAACAAACACTCTTACTGGAGCCCAATGGGGGGGTCTTCGAAAAAAATTTTGTTAAGCCAAGAAACCCTCTGTCCTAGTTTCAAAAGAAATTTTAAATGGAAACCTATTATATAGAAGAAATAAAAGTGGAGGTGTTCAGGTTGAAACAAATGTGGGTGAATCCCTTACTCCACAAATACCACCCAAGTGAAGGCAGTACCCCCCCAAGGGTGCCTTTCTTGAGCCCCAAATAAGGAGAAGACTGACATAGGGACAGGAGGTGACATAGTTAGGACCAGTCTGTGCAGGGACCCAGAGGTTGCTGAAGAGGGGTGACAGGCACAGAAAAGCAGTCATCTGAGCCTGGGGTGGGGGGAGTGGGGCAGATCCTCCTCGGGGACAGCCTCCCATGCAGCACGGCTCCTGCCTGCCTCCATGGTATCTGAACAGAGACCCCTGAGGTGACAGCACAGACTGGGGCCAGTCATTCTCTGATAAATAGCTCCCCTGGCACAGGAGCTCTTTTATCCTTTGCCCTCAGGAAAGAAGAAAGCAGGCCCGGAAGGTGGAAAGACAAAGTTAGAAGCTGGGCATGGGAGCGCACGCTTGTAATCCTAGTACTTGGGAGGCTGAGACAGGAGGACGGCCAGCTTCACCAACTTAGTGAGGCCCTCTGCAACTTAGTGAGACCCTGTTTCAAAACAAAAAATAAAATGCCCCTGGGCTCAATCCCCAGTAAAACACACACACATACACACACACACACACACACACACACACACACA
>PVJS01010472.1:0-47930 GCA_004027185.1 Glis glis | reverse complement strand
TCTAACCCGGATCCTCCGGTCTCCGCCTCCCAAAGTACTGGGATTACAAGCGTGCGCCACCATGCCCGGCTTTATGCTTTATTTTTGAAACCGGGTCTCACGAAGTTGCGGAGGGCCTCACCAGGTAAGAGAGAGAGAGAGAGAGAGAGAGAGAGAGAGGAGAGAGGAGAGAGAGAGAGATCACGCGCGCGTGCTTTCGCGCTGAGGTTGGCTGCGAACCTGGATCCTCCGGTCTCTGCCTCCCAAAGTACTGGGATTACAAGCGTGCGCCACCACGCCCAGCTAAAAGAATGGATTTTTAAAAAGAATAAGCAAAGGCCAGGCATGGTGGTGCACGCTTGTAATGCCAGTACTTTGGGAGGCGGAGACCGCAGGATCCAGGTTCGCGGCCAGCCTCAGCTCTCTCTCTCCTGTCTCTCTCTCTCCCTGTCTCTCTCTCTCTCTCTCTACTTAGTGAGGCCCTCTGCAACTTTGTGAGACCCAGTTTCAAAATAAAGTATAAAAAATAGGGCCAGGGGTGTAGCGTGGAGGTAGAATGTCCCTGGGTTCAATCCCTGGTACTGCAAAAAAAAAAAAAAAAAAGAATAAGCAAGTCAGACATGGTGGTGCATGCCTGTAATCCCAGTACTTGGAAGGCTAAAACAGGAGGATCACAGGTTCGAGGCCACCTTCAGCAACTTAATGAGGCCCTCAGCAATTTAGACCCTGTTTCAAAATAAAAAAATTAAGCCGGGCGTGGTGGTGTACGGTTGTAATCCCAGTATTTGGGAGGCGGAGACCAGAAGATCTGGGTTCATGGCCAGCCTCAGCTACTTAGTGAGGCCCTCTGCAACCTCGTGAGACCCAGTTTCAAAATAAAGGATAAAAAATAGGGGCGGGGGTGTAGCTTGGAGGTAGAACGCCCCTAGGTTTAATCCCGGCACAGCAAAAAATAAATAAATAAATAAATAAATAAATAAATCAAAAATAAAAAAAATTAAATAGGGCTGGGGGTGTAGCTCAGAGGTAGAATGCCCCTGTGTTCAAGCCCCAGTACCACCAAAAGGAAGCAGCAGCAGCAGCAGCAGCAGCAGCAAACCATGTATCTTTTTACTGTTTTAGACTTAATTACATAACTTCTTTTCCCCAACTGACTTACCTATCTCCTTGCACTCAACTCAAAATATTACACTAAAATTATTTTGCATTTTTTAAATTCATGGTGGGATAAAAGAACTGTCTAAAAGCTTAGTGAGAACAGTTACAGCATGGGCCTATGGAAACCTCAATTTGTGCTGCACAAGGGTAGGAATTTTTGTGTTCTGTCCACTGCTTCATTCCCAGCCTGTGGTGTAACACTGGCACACAGTATGCACTCAACAATTACCTAAAAAGAATCAGCAAACAAATTCACCATATGATCTTGGCCAAGTCACTTCTCTCTCCACGCCATCTTTTCTCAACTATAAAATGACAATGCTGGGGAACTCTGGGGTTATCAGGCAGTTCTAATGTGTTTGGAAGTCTGGGATCCAGGTATATCAGCCTGGGAATGCCTGTGATCAGAGAAAGGCTGCACAGCCCCCAGGTCTTTCCACAGGGAAGAAGCTAGGAGGCAGTGTGGTGCCACAGAGAGCACAGGCTTTGGAGCCCAGTGTGTAAGTCTCAGCACTGCTTGGGACACATGACCTTGGGGTGGTCACTGAACCTCCCTCTTGGAGCCGCAACTTCCTCATCTGCAAACCAGGGGACCATGCCTTGCTACCTGACTATTATTACAAGCCAATTATAAGATATAACTATAGATTACAAGCCAATTATAAGATAATGCATGTAAAAGCACTTTGTCCCCGGGGAGCAGGTAGCACAAAGTGAGACTCCACCAACCCTGCTTCTTCTGCCCTCAACGAGAGATGCTAATTTGAGACAAGGACAATCAAGACCAGTTCACAAAATAACATTATACAAAAATTCACACTCTGTAACTTGGTCTGTCCTAACTATAAAGATGCCAATTTTTCAGGAGGCTGAGGCAGGAGGATCTCAAGTTTTGAGGCCAGCCTGGGCAACTTAGCAAGACCCTGTCTCAAAATAAAATTAAAAGGTCTGGGAGTGTAGCTCAGTGGTAGAGCACTTGCCTAGTATGTGAGGCCTTGGGGTCAATCCCCAGTACAATCAATCAATCAATAAACAAATAAATAAATAAATATAGCTCAATTCATCTCAGGGTTTTTGCTCCCCTCTCAGCAAACTGAATGGACGGAAGCTTAAAGAAGGAAAAGCTGAGTGCAGTGGCACATGCCTGTAATCCCAGTACTTGGGAGGCTAAAACAGGAGAATTGAAGGTTTGAGGCCAGCCTTAGCAATTCAGCAGGACCCCTAGAGCAACTAAGCAAGACCCTGTTTCAAAATAAAAAATAAAAATGGCTGGGGGTATAGCTCAGAGGTAGAATGCCTCTGAGTTTAATCCCTAGTACCACACACATATACAAAAAAAAAAAAGACAAGAGACCTTCCAAAGCTACAGCCAAACCCTGCTCTCACAGGAGTGAGAGATAAGCAGCGAAATGCTGCCCCCAATAGAGCAGTCCCTCCCAGGCGAAGCTTGCTGCCTCCAAGGAGGTCTGAGCTTGTTCACAAGGAAGGGAGACAGCCCTCCTCTTCCCACAGCCCCGCAGCCAGCTAAGGCAGGCAAGGCAGTAGTAATCAGTGTGGTCTATCAACAGAGCATTTACAAGCGGCAGAAGTGACCACCAAAATCAAGACATCTGACCTTCCTGGACACTCCAGATACATCAAGACCCACCATGTGACATGGTGACATGCACTAGCATGGACAGATCAAGGCCCTCATCCCCAATTCTTCGCCCTGGAGGCCTCGCCCTCCTCGGGTTCAGTTCTCACTCCTCATGGAAAGACGATACAACCAGAAAGTCCTCCCAGGAAGAGACTCAGGTGTCTCTTTATCTTAAAAGAGCTCAGGAAGGAGAGGGGCTTAAAACCTGGCAAAGGTACTTGGGTGACTGACAGCAAAACACAGAGTCTTCTCGTCTGCAGTCTGGCATCTTAATCGTCTTCATCCTTGTCTTCACCTCCACGGTGAGGACTAGTGTAGGAGACCACAAATAAACACACCCACACAACATCCTGGCAAGAAAAGACTCTCCCTTTTCTCACTCCTCATTCAGTTCCTCTCTCTAGACCAGGAGCTCCCAGGAGAACGCTCAGTAGTTTCCAGCACTGTATCAGGACTGCCCCGACACAAAGTAGGTGCTCAATTAAGAACGAATCACCTAGCCAGGCATGGTGGCGCACGCTTGTAATCCCAGTACTTGGGAGGCAGAGACCGGAGGACCCCGATTCGCGGCCAGCCTCAGCTACTTAGTGAGGCCCTCCGCAACTTTGTGAGACCTGGTTTCAAAATAAAGTATAAAAAATAGGGCCGGGGGTGTAGCTCGGAGGTAATATGCCCCTGGGTTCAATCCCCGGTACCAAAAAAAGAAAAAAAAAGAATGAATCACCTTATTCATGGCACTAATATGACCAGAGCAGTCAGAGCAGACTCCCCAGGTCACTCCCTCCACAAGAGTCCTCTCTATCCCAAAAATGACCTGGCAAAAAGTGGGGACGACCTGGCCCTGCCCTGTGGTCTAACAGGGAATGAGTGGGGGGTGGGACATCTAGGCTCTCCTGAGAGTGGCAGTCTCCTTGGTGAGGGAGGACCCTAACAGGTAGAAGCCTCCACCCCACCTCAGCTCCTTCTGTGGCCCCTACACAGGTGTGGGCTCCTGCGGGCCACCGAAGGACGGACATATCCAGGAAGCAACACCCAATGGCAGCTTCCCCACCTTCTAAGGAGTGAAAGCTTCAGGAAACAGCGGGGCTTCAATCTGACTTTTTTCGTAGACCAGGTAGTTGGTTTTATTTATGTAGGTTCCAGTTTACCTTCTTAAGCTGTCCAAACATTTGCCTGAACATCTCAGCCACATGTCAGGCTCCCTCGGGGCCAGTTCTACTTTCAGCAGCGGGTCCCCCTCTCCCTCCCCAGGATAAGAGCTGCGCTGTGCATCTATAAAGAGCTTCCTGCTTCCCAGGAGCACAACCCGACTAGAAGGGGCAAGGAGAAAATGAATGGCCTCAAAGCTGGTGTGCGGCACACTGTGGTCTCAGAATGCATATTTACCTGGGCAGTCCTGGGCAGAGGGCTGCAATCTTCCCAGCCTCAGGGGTCTGTAGGCCTTACCTGGCTGGGCACCAGCCCACTCAGTCTAGCACCCCAACAGGCCCGGGTACTGCTTGCTGTACCACCTCTCAGTTTTCACAAGTTGCAGCCACATGAGATTTTCAATCCAGAACTGCAAACCTCTTAATGCAAAGTGCCTCGTTTTGCCAATCTGAGAAATGGGGACAAGTGTTCCCTCTCCCTACCAGCCAGCTTGAAGTGGGGACACAACCACATGACCTTCAGCAATGGTATGAATGATGAACATTTCTTCCCCCTGAAAGAATAATATGTAGCATACTTCCAAGAAATGAGAGAGAATTTTGCCACCAAATCAACAATCTGATGTGACAATGGACAAGTCAGAGAGGTTTCCAAATCTGCCCTTCAACTGGACTCCATTCCCCTCCCCCCCCACCACCACCCCAGTCTTCTCTGGCCCTCAAAGAAACAGCCTCAGCCAGGTGTGGTGGCACACACCTGTAATCCCAGTACTTGGGAGGCTGAGACAGGAGGATCGCAGGTTCGCGGCCAGCCTCAGAAACTTAGTGAGGCCTGTTTCAGTTTGTTTGTTTTTGCGGTACTTGGGATTGAACCCAGAGGTATTCTACCTCTAAGCTACACCTCCAGCCCTATTTTTTATTCTTATTTTAAAACAGGGTAGGGTCTCACTAAGTTGCAGAGGGCCTCACTACGTAGCTGAGGCCCCAAACTTGCGATCCTCCTGTCTCAGCCTCCCAAGAACTGGGATTATAAGTGTGCGCCACCATGCCTGGTGAGGCCCTGTTTCAAAATAAAAGAATAAAATATAGTAGGGCTGGGGATGTAGCTCAGAAGTAGAATGCCTCTGGGTTCACCACACACACACACACACACACACACACACACACACACACACACACCAAGAAAGAAAAAGAAACAGCCTCTTAGAAACCAAGAAGTTATCTGGGCGTGGTGGCGCACGCTTGTAATCCCAGTACTTTGGGAGGCGGAGACCGGAGGATCCAGGTTCGAGGCCAGCCTCAGCTCTCTCTCTCTCTCCCTCTCTCTCTCTCTCTCTCTCTCTACTTAGTGAGGCCCTCAACAACTTCATGAGATCCGGTTTCAAAATAAAGTATAAAAAATAGGGCCGGGGGTGTAGTGCGGAGGTAGAATGCCCCTGGGTTCAATCCCCAGTACTGCAAAAAAAAAAAAAAAGAAAGAAACCAAGAAGTTATACATGATGGAGAACAGTACTGTTATCCTTGAAACTACACTCTGCACTGTCAATTTTGTTCTAACGTAAAAAACAGAAGACAAAGCAATCCCTAAGTTGACAAAGGCAACCGGGACTTGACTTTTCCCCCTCCCACTGTAAAGGAATAACGCAGGGAGAGGTATATTGTTTGTGGCATACAGTTTTTTTAACCAGACAAAATGAGATTCACCAAATCTTACAACTCTCCAGAAGCAGGGTGATTTGCACTGAGCGAGGCACACCTGCTCCCTAGAGACCTGTGGACAGGCCACCTCCCAGCCGCCAGAGGGAAACTCAGGCAGACGCGATTCTGTGGCAGAACCAGACCTCAGGAGGGTCCAGGTGTAGGTCCCTAATTCAAAAAGAATTCTTCCTTGCATGAGATGTCTGGTGGACGAGAAGACATTACAGTCGTTCCATGGAGCTGGGGTTGGCGAACAAAGGCCCACGGGCCAAATTCGGCCCACCACTGGTATTTGTAATTCCAGTTTGCTGGGACACAGCCGCACTCATTCATTTCCGTACTGTCTGTGGCTGATTTTGTGTTCCAATGGAAGAGCTGAGTAGTTACAAGGGAGCCCTCGCAGCCCACAGAGCCTGAAGTATCTACTATCTGGGCCTTTCCAGAAAAATCTGCTGACCTGCTCTAGAAGCAAACACACCCCCATTTCAAAGGCTGTAGTGACAGGGGGCTTCAAAGAACAAGGACAGCTAGCTCTAGAGCTCCGCTGTAACATCAGAAATGTTAACAATGGGGAGAGGAGGGGCAGTGGGATGGTCTAAGCAAGCTGATACCCAAAAGGACAGACTATTTTAAGTCCTTTACAGATACCCCTTGCACACACCCCAAAGCACATGTGCTCATCAAGTCCTGCCACCCTCCCTGCCTAGGCAGAAGGTCAGTCCCGCCTCTCACTCATCAGCAAAGGTGATCTTGGCAGTACCAAACCCAAAAGGCCTTTCTTTATCAGTTGCCTGCAAGGTCAGCTTCTCAGGTTCTCACACAACCCTGCCCAGGTGTCCAAATTAGTGAGGTTTGTGCTAAATTTTAATACTCCGGTAATTAAGACCTCTCCCAAAAGGAGTGTCCAGCACTTCCCTCCAAGCGGCCGTAGAGAATCAGGCTGAGAGGAACATGCAGAAGGAGAGGACCCAGGCCTTCGCAGAAGGGAC
Source organism: Glis glis (assembly GCA_004027185.1). NCBI lineage: Eukaryota > Metazoa > Chordata > Mammalia > Rodentia > Gliridae > Glis > Glis glis. The sequence continues at coordinate 41,319 of PVJS01010472.1, read as the reverse complement.
AGGAGGGAGGGAAGAAAGGCTGAGGGGCAGGACCTGAATCCACTTCCTCTGCTTCCAGCAGCAAGACAAAAGGCACTGGAGAGCTTCCCTGGTCCCCACACCCAGAAAGCACCAGACAACCTGAGCGGTGCCCGAGATGAAGCAACGTTACAAAGTTAGAATTAATGAGCTGGCGTATTGACAGAGGCTCTATTGTGCCGCACGGTGAAGCAATCAGTGTGCGAGGGCATCACACCCGATGTCAAAAGGCCCTTGGCAGCCCAGGTACAAGAGGGCGAGGACGTGCTCTGTCCTGTCACCAACATGGTTCCCTGCCGGGAAGGTATGCATGTTTTTGTGTGCTTCGATCGGGTAGCAATTGTTAAGATTTTCTTAGATTAGTTTCAAAAAAAGCAATAACCAAAATACCCAGTAATAGTCTACCACTGAGAACCCTCGTTGAAAGGCAGCAACTGGGGAACTGCCCGGTGCAAAGCTCCCCTATGAGTGGCCTGTGAGAGGAAGGCAAGAGGCCGGAGCTGGCACACAGGGGCTTCCCTGCTCCAGGGACAGAATGGGGTGGGAAGAGGCCCACCTACCACAGGCATTAGTGACCCTAGGTGCTCCTTCATCCGCCCGCTCCCGCTCCCACTCCCCCTCAGCTGGACACCCTGCCATCTTCCAGATCTGCCAACAACTGCCGGCGCCCAGCCTTGCTCACACTCCTCTGGCTCAGCCTTTCCTTTAGTTCTGGTGCTAAGAGCACCAACTCTAGAACCGGGCTGCCTACACTCAAACCCTGGCTCAGATACTTCCTGGCTGTGTGACCTTGGGCAGGTTACTCGGCCTCTCTCTGCCCCAGCTTCCTCATCTGGGAAACTACTCCCAGTTCTGACCCCAGAGTTACTGGAGTGAGTGTGATGAATTCACTTACACAGAGCACTCAGAACACAGGGTGAAGTTCGCATCATCAAGGTCTTAGCCCCTCTGGAGCGCACTCTCTCCAGAAAGTCATTCTTAATGCCCTCGTGAGTTAACTGCTCCCGACTGACCTTGGAGCTCTGCTGGGCTAACACCTCTCTGGTGGCATCGCAGCTTATGTGGTGCTCCTGGCTATTTATATCACTGTTGCCCACACAACTCCAAAGCACTGAGGATCCCCAGTCCTGTGTGCAATGGGGGAGGGACTCAAGGGCAGTTTTGCCCAAACCACGCACTGGGCCCCGGCATCGGTACCTTGGTATGACCTGGCTTTGGATTCGACAAACCCGCTTCCAGGCTCACTGGTGCCCCCCCCCCATGGCTGACTGGCATGTTCACGTTCTCAGAGAGCCTCAGATTCTTCCTGCTGGAAGGAACCCTGGCTTGTTCGCCTCGTGGGTTTTCCTGAGAAGCACACCAGATTCGAAACCGAGACGGTGGTCCGCGCACAGGAGGCCAGAAGCAGGGCCGCCTCCCTCTCTCCGCCAGAGCCTGAGCTGGCTAAGGGTTAATCTCAGTCTATACCCAAGGATCAGTCCTTCTCTAAAATTATCTACTTAGACAAAAGAAGGGGGGGGCATGCTACCAACAACGACTCTTGCCCATAAAGCCTGCCCCGGAGCCCCTTCTGGGACACTAGCAGCCACCAAGGAGTCAGGCAGGATTCAGGCAATAAAAGTGGAGACAGACCCCTCCTTGTGAGCAAGGTCCCTGATGCCCCATTGTCTCTACAGTCCAATCTGTGCCTCTCATGCAAGGTCTCAGGGACGTAAAAAGCATTCAGATAAATGGGTCTCCACTACTGAGCTTGTACACAGACACAAACATCTAAATCTAAATCAATTAAAATGTATTAAGTCCCCACAGGGCCCACTGCTCAGAGCGAGAGGAGAAGTGGTGAGGGGCAGGGTCCCAGGAGCGAGAGGAGAAGTGGTGAGGGGCAGGGTCCCAGCCCTCCAGTGCCAGATAAGGCAGCACAGCAAATTGCAGGAGGCCTTTCTCTGATTTCACAGGTACTGGTTACCAGGACCACGGCCACCTCTGCAGCTAGTACCTTCTGCCGCTGCTTATTAGTACCTTGGCCAGGAACAACACTGGGAAGCGAAACTCAGGTCATTCTGTTAAACATTGTGCTGGCAGTTGACAGACTTTCGTTTTTGAAGTGTGCCCTGTGTACCATATGATCCAACAATTCCACATCTAAGAATACCACCATGTCTATGTGCAAACGTTTAGCCATGAGGATGTTCATCACAGTGTTGTTTACAAAGTAAGAAAACTGGAAACCTTAATGTAAAACCATTTAATTGGAGGATTAGAAACAATCAGTAGTAAGGGACTGATCAACTGTGGCACATTCAGCTGAATAGTTGGTGATTGCTGAAAAAGACGGAAACATTGAATGACGTGGAAGGACCCATGGAAGCCCTTCACCTGACGCCAGAACAGGTGCTCAATGAAGGAAGATAGAGGCTCTGAAGGATGGAGGTGCTATGCTGAGCCCAAAGGATTTGTTCCTGGACTGCCAACTGGACACACAATTCTCCACATTTTAGGAAAAACTTGAGTACCAACTCACAACCCAGTCCACCTCACAGCCTCGAGCATTTATAAAGCCGTTTTAGGATTCCTCAACCAGATGAGGACCTCCCAGCAAATAAACGTGAGAAGTTCTGTCTTTCGTACTATCTATCCATCCTGTGCCTTCTTCTCCACAGCTGAGATCTGCCTTGCTTCCCAATGCACTAAAAACCGAGGTACCCGAGATGAAAGAAGCTCCCCACATTTCCCAGAGATCTGGCTTCAGACCTGCTAATGAAATGAGTTTGAGCATCTTGCTGTGGAGTTGGGGGTGTGGACATGCTAGAAAGCAGCCTGGGTATGACAGGGAGGCCTGGGACCCCCAGGACCCTCACATGCTGGGGAGTCTCCCACCAGGTCATCTTCTTTTCTGGGGCACTACCCCCCCCATTAGGGAGCTGACTAAATCAGAAGTATCTGTTTTTGTTTTTTACAGTGCTGAGCATTGAACCCAAGGCCTCACGGATGCTAGGCAAGCATTCTACCACTGAGCTACACCCCCAGCCCACTGAGAGGTATCCTGTAACATGCTCCCTCACAGGCAAAACCCATGGAGGCCACCGGGTGGGTATGAAGGTGAGAAGCTTATGGACAGGATTATTGGCACCCCACTCCACTTAAACAAGCAGATGGTTCCATTTTCTGTTTTATTATTTGGGCTTTCAAGTAAAAAAATTTTCCTGCTAAAAAGAGAAGCCAATTAGAAATAACTGAAGCCCACATCCTGTAGGGTCCCTCCTTACAGCTACAGCAGACTGTCCTTAGTCTGTATTTCAAGTGGGAAGCGCCCTCTCAGGTAGAGGCGGGCCAGGTTTCCCAGAGAAGGCAAGCGTTTGAGCGGAATTTGTTCCCAAAGAGGCTCCTGGGGATGAGGACTGAGGATGAACGGAAGAGGCCCACCTGTGGGCAAGAGGGCAGGATGCCAAGGTGACCTGGCTGGGGAATGAGAGGGACCGTGCAGCAAGGTGGACAGATGAAAGGGCACCTTGAAATCCAAGGTTAAGAATATCCACGTGGAGGTCGACTACAAGAAAGCAGCTGATATTTGAAGAGTTATGTGATAAAAAAAAAAAGAGAGAGCCACTAGTTAGGTGAGCATGGCTGATGGTTCCTGTGTGGGTTTCCGCATGGAGGAAAGACTAGAGGAAAAGTCCTGCTGCCCTCTGTTCTTATGTTCTGGCGATACAAGGGCAGGTGCAGAATTCAAGGTTCAACTTGAATGAGAACTTCCAACCTCTGCTGGCACCTGGTGTTATGAAGATGCTCAGGGCAGGATCAGATACTCAAACTCCCCACCAGTCTAAGAACCCGACCTTGTCCTTCCGGCTGAGATGGGATTCCCAAGGATGGTGCCCTCGAAAATGTCCTGGGCACAAGACTTCTTGATTCTTTTCTTTTCTACCCCAACAGCTCTTGGGATCCCTGCATCCCCTAAGGGTCTTGTATGGTGTGAAAGCCATTCTTGGGACATCCCAAGAGAAATAAAAACGAGCATAACTCAAGGTCTCAGGAAGAGAAGGGTGTTGGTGTTTCCTCCTCTACGCTTCCTCCAACTAGGAGAGCTCAGTCACGTTTCAGCAATAGCCAGTCCCACCTTCCATGCCCTTCTGGATCACCATCTGGCACTCCAAATCCAGCAGCCCTTCCTCAGTTAAACACCACGCATCTTATTGAGAGTCTCCAGGGCCTTCCTGGAAGCTGGTAGTTGGCTCTGTCCAGCAGGTACAGGGCTTCCAACTGGAATTCATTTACAGAATGCATCCAGCTTTCGCTCACCCAGAAATCCAAACAACCAGGAAACTCACAACACTGCTGGCTAACTTCCAGCCTGGTGTGTGACATCGATGATAATGAACTCATCTTGCATGCCGATGCCATTCGATTGATAATGGCTGAATGGAATGCTGTACTGAAAGTTAATTCAGAACCCAAGGTCAGCAGGAAAAGAGTTACTGTGATCAACTTGCAATGTCTGACGTGAGCAAGGGAGGAAAGTCGGAGTAGGGCAAGTACTTACCATCTGTCCTATACACCATGACTAGCCTTCAGATTGGATTTTTACTCTTAGCTTCATCGTATACTGGACATGTGACTTCGGAAAGTCACTAAAGCCACCTGTCTTTTCATCAACAAAACAGGATAATAAGCCTTGTCTGTCACTCCCCCAGGATTGCTGGAGGGTGCCAAGGAGCTCGTGTACGGGAGGCCACTCTACAAAGTGTCCAGTGCAGGGGGTTATTATATTTAAGGGATTACAGTCCTTCTCCACAAGAGTGGCCCTGAGGCACTACACGACGCTGAAGAGGTTTCCAAATCAACAAAGAATTAGCGGGCGCATGGTGGTTTGAGTGGTGGCAGCCCTCAGCGTGGCTCAGCTCGATGCAAAGCCTGGCAACAGACTCAGGGCCTGGTTTTCTGATTCCCTGTCATACAGGATAAAGGGATCCTTGTGTCTTCGGTGGTCCTTCCCCATGTTGGTCCCGGCACAGTGCCATGGGCGCACACAGTGCACAGACCTGAATGCCCAAATGCCACCAAATGGGCCCTGCTAGTAAAATGACAGGGCCAACCGCCTCTTCCCAGTGGCAGTAGGGCATGAGAACAGCAACTGATACAGCTGCCAGGAGACTGCCCAAAGTGGGTGCTGCCGAGGAGCCACAGGGAAGGGTCTCCAGGTGACTGTAAAAATGCAGACACTTCTCCACACTGCCACTTTTGTAACCACAGTGGCTCACCGTCTGTATTCTCTAGACAGGACCTCATGTTCTGTAAGACCGAGTTCAGAGTTGAGATTAGGCTTCAAATGCACCAAAGCACCAAGGAAAACCACGCTGCTGATGAAGAGGAGATGCTCGCAGGCTCAAGGCCCAAGTGGGAGACAGAGCATGTGTGTGCACCATCCGCGTGTGGACACACTTCTGCTTACGCTACTGGCGTGCTCTGGAAGGCTGTCTTGGAGGAAGCCTTGGGGGATTTTAAGCCCTGTTTTATGACACACACAGAGAGCCTGCTGGAGCCTTCCTGCAATGTGACACAGGTGCACGAGAACTGGAGATGCCCAATTTGGTGTTTCGGTGTGTCTGCCAATGACTGTGACTCTGGATGTACTGACCACCCTCCAAGCTGCTTCCACTTCTACAGAGTGAGGCGCAGTCACCCAAGGAGTGATGAGAGAGGACCATCAATAACAATTACTAATATCAAGAGATAAGGCACAGTAATGAAAATGACTACTGTCTACAGGGGCAGTGCACGTGCCAGTGCTGTGCCGGGCACAATGCCCACATTTTATCTAATCCTGCCCAAGTCCAACAAGCTCCTGGCCTTTAAAACAAAGGCAGTAAGGCAGGGGCGGGGAGTGGCAGCCTTAAGACCCAGTGTCTTTCTACCGCAACCAGCACATGTTAAAGGAAATGGAGGTGTGGCAGTTCGCCACACCCTGAGACGGTCTCTGAGCACACCCCACAGAGTAACCTCCATCCAAGAACCTCACCTGATGTGGGTTACACTCCCCTTTACAGATAAGGAAACTGAGGCAAGGAGAACTCACCAACCTGCCCAACCCAATGGTTAACGAGCATCTCCTCACAGCCAACCCTGGGTTCCCATGGCTCCACATGCGCCTGGTCCTGGAGCCTGGCTCTCAGAGGAGCTCGAAGGCTGGTCCACCATGCTGTGTGAGTCTGGGTGAATTACTCTGCCTCTCTGTGGCTCGGCTTTCCAAATGTAAAGTGGGATAATAACTGCCTCGCGGGGTTGGTTATAAGGATTAAACTACTTCATACGTGCAAAGCACTTAGGACAGGGTCTGGCACAGACTGAGAGCCCTTTAAATGTCAGCCACTATCAACACTCACTGGCCACATCCTCCAAGACCAGGATCTGCACCTGCCTGGGATACCCTTTGCCCTCCATTTTCTTTTTCCTACTCCTTCTTTGTGGCTCGGCTATAACACTCCCCCCATCCCCCAAGAAGCCCTCCTAGCTCCTAAAGCAGCCAGCAACTCCCCTCTTGGGACTCCCTTCAAATTAGGCCCATTTCCTCCCCGCACTGACTACAACCTGCCTTGTCAACCAGTCTGTCTGTCCAGACAAGTCAACACAATCCCCACAACAGTGTATCCTCTCGGAGCCATGCCTCCAGCAGGACCTGACAAGAGGTGGCCAAAGGCCTGGGAAGCTGCTGGCCACAGGTTCCCAATGTTTCCTGGACCAGCAATCCTTGACAGAGGCCTCGGGAGTGTCAGGCATGGTACTGAGCACTGCACACCACCTGTACTGCTGGTGAACACCTCTGCCCTGCTCTCTCTTCTAGGGATGGGTAAACTGAGACCCAGAGGGACCTGGATATTAAGCCAAGGCCACACAGCTAGAGAACTAGAGAACTTGGCTAAAAAGCCAAGTTTACCCAACTCCAGTAGAACTTACTGCCTAGTCTTCCTCTTTTTCTTTGCTTTTCTTCTTTTTGTATTCTTTTGTGAGGGGAAGGAGCATGTTTTTGCACAAAGTGGGATATCCCTGCATAGAATTTCCCCATGACTGGAAATAATTAACAACAAACCAATGGGCCTGTGCGTGGACCCTCCTCAGGGTATCACCAACACTAACCTACTGACACTGGCACGCAACTGCCACCGGACTGACAGCCTTGCTTCCACCTTCTTCCCTCTTCCCCTCAAGAGTTCCCCTGAAGCAACAGGGGAAGTAGGTTGCTAATAGCAACAGTCTTGGAAGCAAGGTGAGACCTACCAGCACGAAGCTGAGGCTGAAGGGAAATTTTCAACAACCTCTGGGGCCCCTTTCTGTCAATCATGGTGGCCTCTTCCCCGCTTGGAACTCAGTTTCCTTGTCTATAAAAAGCAGGTGCTCTGGACATGGTGGCACACAAGTATATCCCAGCTTGTATATCCCAGTCTCAATAAACAAAAAGGGCTAGGGATGCAGCTCAGTGGTAGAATGCCCTTGGGTTCAATCCCCAGTACAGAAAAAGGGAATTAAAAAAAAAAAAAAAAGCCAGCGCTGCTCTTCATGATTCTAGTTACTAGTTACAGAACTCAGAAAGACTAAGGGAATGCAGACAATCTGGTCCTCTGGTGGTGCCCTAGATGGAATTAGATGGGTCAGCAAGTGGTTTTGTTTGTTTGTTTGCTTTTGGGGGAGGTTGGAGGGGTTGCGGAACTAGAAACCAAACCCAGGGCCTCATACACACTATGCAAACTATACCACTGAGCTACATCCCCAGCCCTTTTTATTTTGAGACAGGGTCTCGACTGAGTTGCCCAAATTTGTGATTCTCCTGCCTAAACCTCCTGAGTAGCTGGGATTACAGGTGCACACCACCACTGAGCTGGAGCCTGGCAAGGCATTGTTTTTGAAAAATAGGAATGCCTCTCAGTCCCTAGCTCAGCCTCTGCCCATCCCTGCTCACATCCTGGACTGCACAGGAGGGAGTCTGAGATGAGGATCCTAGACTGACCCTGGGAGAAGAGGTTCTGACCACTCCAGCTCCCTGCTTCTGGACCACAGGGGCTGCAGTCGCTCCGATTTTCATCCTGTCGTCCTGCTGGAGGGAAAGGCAGGTTGTGCCAATGCTCCCCCCAGAGCAGGCGCACAGGGAGTCCACAGAGGGCTCAGAGAGTGAACAGCCCTGCTAGAGAGTGACCAAGAGGGATTATGTAGGAAAAGCCAAAACAGACACGACTTCGGAAGGTCAGCTATGCTGATCAGATGCCGGTGGGCTGTGCAGGATCCGGGCAGAGGCCATGGGGGGCAGCCCTCAGTGTGTCTGGGGCAGGGGACAGAGCAGCCAGGGAGGTGGGAGGCCTGCCTCTCACAGCTACACACAAGGGGGTGCAGGCTCCAGGAAGATGGCTACACTGAGCAACATTTCCAGCAAGCCACGAAAGGATATCATCAACTCCTTCAGGCACCACCAGCCCTGCCCCTCCTACCTCTTACCTGGCCAAGCCTTTCTGGGATTAGCAATACTCTACCTAACATTTAACCAGGCATGGTGGCTCACACCTATAATCCAAGTACTTGGGAGGCTGACACAAGAGGATTACAGGTTTGAGGCCAGCCTCAGCAACTTAGCAAGAGCCTGTTTCCAAATAAAAAAATTAAAAAGGGCTAGGGATATAGCTTGGAGGTAGAACACCCCTGGGTTTAATCCTCAATACCAAAAAACAAAAAACAAAACAAAAACCCACTAACATTTTCCAGTGAAATTTGTTCACAAATACCTTTAACCATCTATAATATGCTGACACTACCCCCATTTCATAGGTGAAGAAGTTGAGACTCAGAAGGGAGGCAGTGAACAAAGTTTAACCACATGGTAAAAGCTCTCCCCTCCCCACCAGGCAGGGGAGAGGATACACAACAAATCCCTCTCTCCCAGCCCTGCCTCCCTAGGAAATTAAAGTAGCTGAAAAGTCTAAAACTTCCCCCCACCCGCACCCTGGCTTGAGGCATCAGGGAACTAACTGGCCAGTAGGGCATGAACTTGCTTAAACACATTGTCTGGTCTTAATTTTGTGAAAAGACCATAGACTACGCACAGGCCCAAGCCGGGTGGGTGGGAAGCCAGGGACCAGAGGGAGACTGGCAGTGAGGGGAGAAGGCAGCAGCAGCGGTCCAGCCCACCCTCACCTTAGCACAGGAAGAGCAGCAGAAGCCTCTGCACACTGCCCACCCCAGGGCAGGACCCTCTGGGAAGAGTTCAACATGCTCAGAATGACGGTGATAATCCAGACAGCCTGACCAAGGAATGATGGAGAAACTGAGGACAGAAAGCCACAGGTGGATGACAAGCCACTTAAGGAGCACTGATTCCTGTCTGGGGTCACACAGCAGACATGCACCTATCCATTCACTCATGCAGGAGACATGGTGGCCCCTCCAGGTGGTCGTGTTTAGGGCCTGCATGGGGACAAGATGCTCTTGCCCCACATCAATCCACAGCCACCCCTGCCTCAGTCCCACTCTGAGGCCTGGCTGCTGCTGCAGGCACTTCAGTGAGCTGCCCTCACTCCTGACGTCCAAGAAAACCACCTGAGAAGAGGGCCAGTGGCCACAGCCTCCCTCCAGGAGCCTCCGGTCTCCAGGTGTCAGAGTCAGAAGCTAGCACCTGGGAGCACACAGAAATTTTTACAGAATACAAACTTTTAAAGAAAGAGGGCACAGCCGGAGCCTTCCTCAGGACTTTATCTTGACAGGACAGGCGGCTGCGGTGGCCTGCCAGCTACTGGGCCAGCTGGCGGAAGACTGTCCACAGTGAGGCAAAGACCAGGCTGCCCAAGGCCAGCAGCTGGCCAGAGGGGCCAAGAGGCGGTGCCGACCAGGCTCAGAGGCCAAGCAGGAGAAGGAGGGACAGGAGGAGGGGGAAGAAAGACAGAAGGAGGGCAGGGGAAAGGAGGGGGCAGGGAGGCCAGAGGGAAGGAAAGAGCCTTTGTGCTAGCCTCCCCCCATCCCCAGAAACAACAATCAGTTATGCAAATGACGCCCCTCCCCCAACAGCCTCCCCTCCCCCCCCAATGTGGTGGTGTTACACACAGAGGCACAGAGGCCCTGAGGCCTTGACCATTCAGTAAAGAAACCTCCCCCTGCCCTGCCCCCAGCCCCTTCCTCAAGTTCTACAAACAATCTCACTTGTTTTTTCAGTACTGGGGATTGAACCCAGGGGAGTTCGACTACTGGGTGACATCCCCGGCCCACTTTTTGTTTTTGTTTTGGAAAAAAGGGTCTTGCTAAGTTACACTGGCTGGCCTGGAACTCTTGATCCTCCTATGCTGGCCTCCCAAGTAGCCGGGATCACAGACTGCTGCGCCACCACAAAGGGAGACACCCCCACTTCTGAAATGCACCCGACCCTGATTCTCCCACTGAGGCTTCTCACCCTTTGCACAGTTCACTTTGGGCCCAGCAACCCAGCAAGGGTCCATCAGGGGATGGCATTCAGAGCTGGAAGGAGGAGGCAGCGCTTAAAGCTTCAGAAGGTAACTCAGCATTCTACCTGTTTCGACTTCATTTCACTAATTCTCTTAATGCAATACAATAATTTGAAGGGGAAACCAGCCTGGAGTCCACACCCTCGACCTGTGGTCAATCTAGACTCCTGCAAACCACATGGAAAGTTTCGGCCAGGGGATGACTCTCAGCAAGGGGATTCTTATGCCCCTTACTCTTCTTTTCTCATGAGATATACTTCTGATCGTTTCAGTTTCAAATTACGTCAAACATCTAAATTGGGAATCGCAGCTCATCTGCCCCAGGCGCATCAAAGGTGGATATTCAAAGCAGTGCTTATTTACAAACGGCAATGCAAATCTGTCCCCTTCATTCTGGACACCCTCCACACACACCTCTGCCACTGTCCATCCCAGGGGTTCCATCCCAACTGAGGACCAGGGGTGTGAGTGCCATCTGTCACCCTGCAGCCAAGGAACAATGACCGTGACAATGACGCCTGCCACACAGAACCGGGCGCCTGTTACAGCCCCAGCGAAGCTTCTGCCAGCTCTGAAATAATATCATTAAAAGGCAAAGCCAGCTGGGCGTGGTGGCGCACGCTTGTAATCTCAGTACTTGGGAGGCCGAGACTAGAGGATCCGGGTTTGCGGCCTGCCTCAGCTACTTAGTGAGGCCATCGGCAACTTAGTGAGACTGTTTCAAAATAAAGAATAAAAAAAAATAAGGCTGGGGGTGGGGGTGTAGCTAGGAGGTAGAATGCCCCTGGGTTCAATCCCCAGTACTGCAAAAAAAAAAAAAAAAAAAAAAGGCAAAGCCTAAGTGTTTCCAGTCATTTCCACTGACTGGTAAAGTCTTCTCTCACCTCCTGGGATCACCATCCCAAAGCAAGGGCATTTAAAACATTCCGCTCTGGGAATGCCAGCAGGCAGGTCCCAAGCACTACACTTAAAAGACAGGAATCATTAAAGACTGGGCCACAGGCCTCACCTTGGCCCACTCCTGGGCACTCATCAGCTGAACACACACCCCTTTTCCCCTGGAGTGTCTCCCCACCAGGTCTGCCTCCAGGCCCTGCCTGATAAGCCCTCAAGGTTACTCTGTGAAGCAGAAGGGCAAGAATGCTCCAACCAGCACAACCTCCCACAGTGAAGGTGCTGAGTGCTTAACTGTATACAGAGCCCAGTCCTGCATTATTCTTTTTTCTTTTTTTGCGGTACTGGGGATTGAACCCAGGGGCATTCTACCTCCATTCTACACCCCAGCCCTATTTTTTATTCTTTATTTTGAAACAGGGTCTCCCTAAGTTGCAGAGGGCCTCACTAAGTAGCTGAGGCTGGCCGTGAACCTGTGGTCTCAGCCTTCCAAGTACTAGGATTACAAGTGTGCGCCACCACGCCCAGCCACCCTGCATTCTTCACAAGCTGGATCCTGAGGAGTGAGCCTGAGCAGTTGTTGTCTGCTTTTTACAGATGAAGACGTGGGGCTCACTCGGATAGGAAAGGGGAGACTCCAGCACAGAAGCTCTTGAGGCTCAATGCCCCCACTTTCCAGCGTCACAACAGGGGGGATCGGGTCTGCTGGTGCATTTCCAGCGGTGGACACCTATGAGACACATTTTTACAAAGCCAACTGTCTTAATGTTAATAATGGGTCCCTGTGGCTGGGGACAAAATTCCTAGAGACAGCATCATACACAAAACTGAAAACTAAAACATCTCAAAGGGCTTAGGCAGAGTGTTGGTGATACATGCTAGAAAGGTGACAAAGAAAAGGAAAAGTGGAGCCGGGTGTGGTGGTGCACCCTCGTAATCTCAGTACTTGGGAGGCTGAGACAGGAGGATCCGGGTTCGCGGCCATCCTCAGCTACTTAGTGAGGCCCTCCGCAACTTAGAGAGACCCTGTTTCAAAATAAAGAATAAAAAATAGGGCTGGGGGAGGAGCCCAGAGGTAGAATGCCCCTGGGTTCAATCCCCAGTACCGCAAAAAAAAAAAAAGGAAAAGTGGCTTTTTTCTTTCTTTCCTTTTTTTTTGGTGTGCTTGTGTGTGTGGCACTAGGGATTGACTGAGCTACACCCCAGCCCTATTTTATTTTTTATTTTTGAAACAGAGTCTCACCAAGTTGCAGAAGGCCTCACTGCATTGCTGAGGCTGTCAGCCATGCCCAGCTGAAATGTAGCTTTTTTTTTTTTTTTTTTTGCTACTAGGGATTGAACTCAGGTATTCTACCTCTGAGCTATACCCCCAGCCCTGTTTTTTATTTTGAAACAGGGTCTCACTAAGTTGCAGAGGGCCTCGCTAAGTAGCTGAGGCTGGCTGCAAACCTGAGATCCTCCTGTCTCAGCCTCCCAAGTAGCTTTTGTGATAGCATTTAAGACAGTGATGTCTGAAATGCATATGAAGTCCTAGAATCAAATTGTTTATGTAAGTTGAGGGTGGAATACAATATTTCCAAATTTACCTGTCATCCTCTGTAACATAGAATTTTAAGCATGTATGGTTACATTAACAAATCAAATACAATAAGCAGAGAAAAATACTTTCCAACAATGAAGCCACACCAATTGACCAGAATTGTGCCCAGCACAAACCTACACAATTTCTACAGAACCTCCACAGGCCTCAGTTCTCTAGCCTACCACCATGTCCTAGTCACACAGCCCAGGAAGCAAGCACCCACAGACCTCTGGCCATCAGGTTGCAAACTAAGCCCCCAAGTTCCCATTTTTGGCATGAAAAACTGAGTCAAGCCCAGCTCTCCCATAGTCTCAGCAACTTTAAGTTCATGCTAGATTCTCCCCAACTTTCAGCTTTCTCCTCTGATTTTTTGCTTAACCCCCCCTAGGGATTGCTGACCCTGGCTTAAGAAGGATTAAGACACTATCTTGTAACAAATGTGAGCGCTTCACTCTCCAGAAGTGTGGGCTGGCTTTGTTAAGAGTTTAGCATGTCTACATTTCCAAGCATTTCACAAAGAACTTGAGACCCAAAAGGTCCCAAAACCACTCAGGGCAAGAGAAAGGGGAACTCTGATGGAACTCAAGGGCCCTGACCCAAGGAGGGATACAAGGCCAGGTTCTGGATCTCAGCTGCAACCTTAGACCCCTCTGGGTTGGGCAGAAACCCCCAACAACGCTGATCCTTTCAAGGGGCTGCCAACAGCCAGTGCCATACTTCAAAACCGACCACCACCTTTTGGAGGCTGGTGTGACATGTTCCTTTCAGGCCCTGGCGCTAACAAGAAGGCCTGGTCCTCAGAGCTCCTTCCGTCTCACCAGGGCCCTGGCTGAGTTAAGTTTCACTGGTGAGTGGCCAGCGGGGGCACAAAGGAAGGAACCGCTGGGGGAGGGGAGGCCACAGAGCTGGAGGGCTGGGACAAAGGGGACGAGAGACAAAGGGACAGGAAAAGAGAGCCCGCTTTCTCTTCTGAGGAAGGAACTCCTCATTCGGTCTAATATTTCACTCACACATCCCCAGGCAAGAAATGCGCCGTCACACATTTTAAGAGGTGGCTCCGGGCGGCTCAACACCCCTCCCCAACTGAGCTGGACTCTGGTTTTCCTAGACTTCTTCTGCCTGTCCAGGACCCTCCCCGGCTCTCTGATTCAAAGTCTGACTGCCTTTGATGGCTGCCTCTCCAACCTCGATCTGCCACCCTGAAGAGAGACAAAGAATTATTTATGTGAAGAAAAGAAAACCCCTCAAAGTGTCAGCCAGTGACAGACATGATGCTTGCTGCACTGGGGTGAGGTGCAGGTTCCCTAGGCTGGGGATGAGGAGCTCCAGCAACACACAGGGCACCTCTGCTGTTCTCTAAAATCCTACCTGCTTGGCCCTTTGTTTTGGTTTTCTTTCCTTTAAAGACCACTGCCTTCCTCCCTCGAGGCTGTGACAACTCATCTATACTGAAGGGGAGAGTGCCACGGCCCAGCCCTGGTCTAGGACTTTTGCTACACAGATAGCAAAATCTGAAATGTGGGTGAGATCAGCCCGGGGCCCCAAGTCAGGGGCAGGGGGAACCTCAGGGCTGTCTTGAGGCCCTTGATTTGTTTTGTCTTGGTTTGGGATTGATTTTCATTTTAGTAAGGGAGAAATGTGATCCCATTACATTTTTCATTAACAAAGCACATCTGGCATCAGCACCCAGGATGGCACCAAGAAAGGAGCGGCCTAAGGGTGAGGCCAGGAGGCTAGGTGTCACCACCAGCAGGAGAAAACCAAGAGCTGCCATCAACCCCCCAACAGACCACAGCCCTCCCTCCTGCCACTGACCCCCGTGCCCGTGCCAAAGTCCTGCTTTCCCTGGACACTGCTTCACTCACCAAATACCCAAGCCCCTCTGATGAGCCAGGCTCAGCACAGAGCAGCATGGCGCTGCCCTTCCCACAAGAGCACAACCCGCAGGCACTGCGTCCTTCCACCCACCAATGCTTCAGAACACAGATTTTACCGAGCACCAACCCTGTTCCAGGTGCTGGGGCCGGGAAGGGGCACAATGGGGACGGAGAGGCTTAAGGAAGCCTTCACTAGGGCAAAGAGCCAGTAAGCCCAGTGGAGGGGGCACTGCGATCAGAGGGAAAATGGACAGTGGCCAATCTAACCAGAGCTGCTGCTCAGGGTCCCTCCCTCCTGCAGGGGCTGGGCTGGGCAGCCCAGCTGGTGGTAGCCTGGCTCCCATGTCAGGCCACTGCAGAGCCTCCCCCAGGCGGCAGACACTCTTGTTTCGGAGGAGAGCAGTGTTTCTGTAGTCTGGACAGTCGAACCACACCTCCGCCCTCCCTGCCCACCCTCGCGGATGCTCCTCAGCCCCAGGACCAAATGCTTGGGTCTTCATTACACCCTGGACAGGGCGCCAGCAACTGGCCTGCCAAATAATTAGACCAAGGATCAGGCCACAGGCAGCTCTGGATCAGAACCAGTGTCTCCACTGCGTGCAGTGACGGCGTCTGTCCTCGTGAAAAGAACACCGTGGCGACACATGCTCCATGTTAAAAAACGTTTTCAGAAAGAAAGCCAGAGGGGAAGGAGCCTTCTTGGAGTCTCAGTCTGAGGGGTGGGCACACGCACAGGCTTCCTGACCCTGGCCCCCACCCCACGGGGCGGGGTGGGGGGGTATTTGTCCAGGACAAACCAGCTGATTCACAGGAAAGGGTGGAGCTGTGGCCAGCACCTGTGCCTCAGAGGAGGCTACAAGGGCCCTGTTGCAATGCCCAACCCCCACCCCGGTGGGGAACAGGAGGGGCGGGGGTTTTGTTTTTGGTAAAGGCTAGAAAATTTAGCTGAAGTCTGAGAATGTGGGCCCTGAGAGCTTCCTTCAAAACAGACTATCCTTCATCCCTTTCACTTAGGCTCTTGTGGATCTGAGTTTCCAATAACAAATTGTTTAAAACTGTTGCTAAGCCGGGCGTGGTGGCGCACACTTGTAATCCCAGTACTTGGGAGGCTGAGACCAGAGGATCCGGGTTCATGGCCAGCCTCAGCTACTTAGTGAGGCCCTGTTTCAAAATAAAGAATAAAAAATAGGGGTGGGGTGTAGCTCGGAGGTAGAATGCCCCTGGGTTCAATCCCCAGTACAGCAAAAATAAATAAATAAATAAATAAAACTGTTGCTAGAATGACAGCCTTGCAGGCACATTTCTATTCCAACTGCATGTCCAGCCTGGGCTCTTCAGGGCGAGATCATCATTTTCTCCAAATTCTCACCTGTACCTGGATGAGGCCCTCCAGTGGCTTAGCTCTGCCCAGCTCACACCTATGCTGAGACGGTTAATTTGCCATTTTACAGAGGAAGATGTGCACACTCAGTTACTGAGTCCAAGCAACTAGCCCCCAAATCACAGGGCTGGCCTGCGCAGTGGATCCAGGGCAGGTTGAGAATACGACCCCACTGATTCTTCCCCGCAGGGACCGGGGGTCGCCAGGGGCAGCAAGGACGCATTCCTGTGCCTTCCTAGGGGACAAGCCAATCTAAACCAGCATGATACATTTAAAGACGTGCAACTAGTATTTTAAAATATATAAACCCCTGATAAAGAAGAATGGTCTATAAACTCTGTGAGGGCAAAGGATTTGCTGGCGTTCTTAGCTTCTGTAACCACACGGCAGAGGCAGCAAATACTTGAAGAATGAAAAACTAGACAGACTAGATGAATATCTGGGATGGTCCACAGGTGCATTTTTGGATAAAATGTCTTCCTGAACTGATACAATTAGGGCAGTCTTAATAGAAAGTGGCTAGCTGGGCATGGTAGCATACACCTATAATACCAGTCCTTGGGAAGCTGAGACAGGAAGATCTCAGGTTTGAGGCCAACTTCAGCAACTTACCAAGACTCTCAGCAACCTACTAAGACCCTGTCTCAAAACAAAGAAAGATAAAATAGGGCTGGGGTAGAGGTAGAATGCCCTGGGTTCAATCCCCAGTAAACCCCCCCAAAAAAAGAAAGTGGTTGTTTAGGACTGGGAAGGTAGCTCAGTGGTAAGGCAGCAACACCCAGGGTTCAATGGGGGTAGGGGGATGGGGAGAAAGAAGGAAGGAAGTTAGGAAGTTGGCTATTTAAAAGGAGTAAGCATTTCAGGGGCTTGGAAAAGCCTGAATGGCCAGCTTAGAAATAAAGAAGCTCCTCCACCAGGGTGTGGCTGGATCCTCCCTGAAGAACTGATAAGAACCACTAGCAATTAGAAGCCACCACAGCACACAAAGACCCAGGGCCCAAGCCCTGAGCCACCCCCACAGGAATGGAATCTTGTTTATCCGAGGCTAAGCAGACAGAAGTCTACTCAGATAATGCAAAGGTCAACTGTACACTTGTAAGGCCTGATAAAATCGCCAACAACCCTGAGTTACAGGGGGCTAAATAATAAAATATTTCCACAGATATACGGGAACATTAGGTGAATCAGAACTGGGCTATTTTCCATCATCCAAGGTTGGCACCCCACCAAGACACAGGCTGAGAGATGATGTTCTGGATTCCAGAGCACATCCCTGCCCCCCCCCAACCCCTCTACAAAAAGCAAGAATGGGGGGCAGGGGAATGGCCCCGGGGCTTCCAATCTGAGGCCTCAGAAGCTGGCGAGAGGCTGAGTTAACTGAAGACTGTGCCTCTTCCTACACTGCACATCTGAAACTCCATCCACATGTCAAAGACCTTCAGAAAACAATGGCAAACACCAAGGCAAAATGAGTGGCTAAACAGACTTGCTCTGAGGGCTTCAGACCTCACAGAGCTGAGCCGGGGGAGTGGGCTGCCTCCTCATTCTTCTCATCACTCTTTCAGTGAGTCAATGTGAGTCAGGTATCCATTACATGTCAGGCTCCAAGTTTACAGGACCACTAATGGGCCCTGCCTCCAGGAGTGCAAAGCTGACTTTAAGAAGTTTCTTAAAATTAAGTGATATCTAAACTGAGACAAGAGGTCGGGTGTGGTGAGTGGCACACGCCTTTTTTTTTTTTTTTTATGATACTCAGGGGCATTTTACCTCTGAGCTACACCCCTAGCCCTATTTTATTCTTTATTTTGAATCTAAGTTGCAGAGGGCCTCACTGAGTTGCTGAGGCTGGCTGCGAACCTGTGATTGTCCTGTCTCAGCCTCCCGAGTACTGGGATTAAAAGTGTGCACCAAGCTGGGTGCACTTGTGAGGCCCTCCGCAACTTAGTGAGACCCTGTTTCAAAAATAAAAAAAAATAGAATAGGGCTGGGTAGCTCAGTGGTACAATGCCTCTGGGTTCAATCTCCAGTACCACAAAAATAAATAAATAATTAAAATTAATAGCACCCCCCCACAAGGGAGAAAGAATGGGGGAAAGTGCTCTAAGAGAACAGTCTGTGCAAAGGCCCTGAGGTAGGGAGCTTGGGTCGTCCCTTCCTTAAAACCTGGCATTGCTATCTAAGTCTCAGAGTCCACATTACACCCAACAACCAAAAATATATAGCTATAATTTTTATTCCCAGAAACATACCAAAAGTCCCTCATTTTCTTTTTCTCTACATACACCACCTTCTCATCTCCCCCTACTGACCACCTTTCCATTTCTGCAGTGGCCTTCCCAGAGCAGGAGCTTCTAACGACTGAACAGCTCACGGGGCATCGCGTTTAGGACACACCCTAGTTCCTCGCTGCCATTGGTCACCCCAACTGCCTGTCCACATCTCCAGAGCAGGCTGGGAGGGGATGGGGGAAGGACATGTTTCCTCATCTAAAGAAAAGAGCACTCAAACTACAAGCCAGGAAGGAAGCAGGAAGTCATCTGGAGGACAGAAGTCCTCACTCATCCCTAGATGAGGCCAGAGCCCAGCGCGGCCCAGTCCCAGGCAGGCACTCCTTCCTGGGACGCGAGGGACGGGACAGGGGGCCCTATCCAGGAAAGGGCAGGAGCCGGATGAAACACTTCCCTGGCTGTTCTGAAGGACACGGCGTGTGCTGGGGACTTCCAAACACTTCTAACCTAAAAGCACTTGGCTCCTCTGCTGTCTCTGTCCTCCCTTTCTCTCCACCAAAAACAGACTAAAGGAAGAAAAGGAATCAAGTTTTACAAGCTTCCCTATTTACCCAGGGCTACAAATCTATCAGTGGGGAAGCTTTTAAAATAAACTCTCTCCTAGCACTGCCACTTCCTTTCTTCTATTTGCCATCCCCCAACCTACACCACACACACACACACACACACACACACCTCTTACAGGCTTAACATAGGCTGCAGATCCCAAGTCTGAAAGAGGAATCCCAATACGCCAATCTATCTGTTGTAAATACTTCCTGCTTTTCACCCTACCCCTCTCATTTATTCATGCTTCTAAACATGCCCCAGAATCACTCCCTACACAGGGACACCTACCCAAGGATACTCACTGCCTTTTAGCCTCTGATATTTTCATTCTGGAAATATGTATGGGCATCTTCTAAGGTTCTTTACACTCTTACTCAAAATAGCACCACAAGTTGAGCAAAGTCCCCATTTTACAGATGAGAATGCTGAGGCTCGGACATTACACAACTGGCACCGGTCACACTGTGAGCAGAGACCCTCGCAGGGAAGAGAACCCAGGCTGCTCCCTTCAAAAGCTTATGTTGCCTGTGCCTGATCTTCTCACCTTCCCAGCACCCCATATATATATTAGACACAAAAGCAAAGGAAAATGACTCATTCTGGATCAGCAACAGCTGTAAGTATGAAATCTTGTAAGCTAAAAGCCATTTTAACTGGTGCTTCGAAGAGCATCACAGAGACAAGACCATGAGAAAACCATCCAGGAAGTCCAGGCTGTGCTCCCACCCCTGGGCAGGGTCCAGTGTGGCTCCAGAGGTCATCAGCACAGCTTCCCCAAGACAGGAGGCCACGGGTGGCAGTCAGGGGCTCCTCCCTGGCTTCACCCCTCACTCCGGTGGTACCTGGAGCAAGAAACAAGGCCTGGGGGCACGCCTGTCATCTCAGCTCCTCAGAAGGTAGAGGCAGAAGGTTCAAGGCCAGCCTCCACAACTTAGTGAGACCCTGTCTCAAACGGATGAAAAGGGCTGGAGATGTAGCTCAGTGGCAAAGCACCCCGGGTTCCATCCCCAGTACGGCAAGAGAGAAGACAAGGTGGGGAGGAGAAGAGCGAAGTCTAGGTGCCTGCCCTCCGCAGCCTCTCCTAAGGCTCCGGGTCCTTCAAATAAAGTGACCCCTGTGCACAGCACTGCACGGCTTCTCCAGCTGGTCACATCATGGACACCCAGGACCTGGGGAGAGCAGGGGGTTGGGAGGACCCCCCTGGGGGATGAGGGGATCCAGGCTGTGTTGGGCCGGAGAGCTTGGGTCTCTCAGCCCCGGTTCCAAGGCTGCTTATATCCCATATTCTAGTGCTGCTGGGAGGCACCAGCATCACATACCCCAAAAAACAACAGGAAGAAGGACCCACTCCATTTAAAAATCAACCACGTTTATCCTAAATTCTCTGGCTAGCTTCCTATGCCTCTATATCCATAAACTGGCCCTACTTCCCAATCCCATCTTCCTCCCAATCAAGAGGCCCCTCCTTCCTGCCTATCAGCACCCCTCTTCCTCTCCCCACCCCGGCACCTCCTTCCCCACCGTTCCCAACTCTCCTCAGCCAGAAAGCAAACCTTATATTCCGTAAAGAACTTTCCACGAAGAAAAAGAACACTCTATAAAATCTGAACTTCCTCCATCTGTCCTCTCGCTGTGGTGCCCAGTGTAGGAGAAAATACTCTGGACAGAGTCGGCTGTTGGTTTCCATGCACACTGGCGTCTCTGCACCCCTAAGACCCCGTCTGCTATTGCTTATTGTTTCTAGTGTGTTGGTCAGAAAAACCCCAGAAGGTGCGAGACTGGGGGGACCCTGAAGAACTTCAAGACTCTACCGCTACCAGCTGAAATCCAACTGCCCGTTCACGGCAAAGACGGGCTGCCAAGCGCCACACCACGCCTCCTCGAAGAAAGGACGGATTTCCAACCAGTCCTCTCAACTAAATCCAGCGTGGGCTCTCCACCGGAGTCCCTCCCACTCCACAGAAGGCCTTCTCAGATTATTTTCCTTCAAAAAAACGTGATTTACACATGGAGTGTCTTCACTCTCCAAACCATTCAGAATTAGGGAAAGGGGGGAAAACCACGTCTGTTTCTATTTGAAACTGTCAAAATTAGCATTCAGTAATTAAAAATCACACCCTTTCTCTTAATAACCTAACCAGCATGATACAATCAGGTTGTGCCAACTCTTTAATCTAATTGACTAATTACAGATTTTAATTTAGTCAGTTACTGAACAACTGTTGACAATTTGTTTTCATTAGGGACAGAACAGAATAAATATTTAGGCTTCCAGTCACAAAGACTCCAGCGATGGGCTCTCCACCATGACCCCAACTTCAGAGCGACGAGCTCCGGCTCCACCAGCATCCTCAGGCACAGGTCCCCCACATGTTCTCCAGCCGCACTACCACCCACGCCCCAACAAACCTTCCCGCCTTCCCCTCTCACGGCGAAACCTCATACCAACAGCAGCCTCATTCCCAAAGAAGAGGCAATTCCCAAATTCACACACGTCACTCAAGAAGTGGCAAACACTTAAACGTTGTGAAGAAAAATAAATTCAATGCTACGTGTCACTGGCTTTTAAGCAACAAAATAAGTTAACAGTCAAAATAGGTTTATCTGCATTCATCTCGCTGGGAAGCAAACTGTCACTGACATTTTTTTTAAGACACAAATTTACAGGTTTCTGTAATGAAATGATCCAGATTCTCTCAAAGTACAATTTTACCCCCACGGTCCCATCTCCCAAAGTCATCAAAAGTTTGTCTGAATAGTGTTGTTCAGGGCTAGGAGTAGGGCCCTAGGTTCAAATCCCGGCTCCCTCATTTAATGACTTCAAAACCATGGGCTCAAGACTTCATTTCTCTGAACCTCGGTTTCCTCATCCAAGAACTGGGATCATAACAGCCCTGCCTAGTAGAGTATTACACACATCAAGTACCACGTCCATGCAGTGCCTGGCCCAGGGTAAACGTGCAATAAACACTGGTCACCGCTGTTTCAGAAATGCCTCTTGTTCCCTCACTGTCCCTGTGCTACAAATTAGGACACGGGGGCCCAGAAAGGAGATGATGACCCACAGAAGGGTACAGAGTTCTTACTTGGGGAAGTTTTCTTGAGAAAGTAGATTCTTTGACTTGTGGTTCAACGATCCATAATCCTCCAGCAGATGTCACTCAGAACAGCAGGGAACACGGGACTTCTGCCTTTCCAAGTCTCTGGGGAGCAGGGCCCCTGCAGCAGGGTATCCCACTCAGGAGGCCCCTACACCCCTCAGCCTCCCCTCCCTCCAGGTTCTGTTTTCCCTAACAGCAGAGCCTGGCTTACACTGCCTGATGAGCTGCAGAAGCTCGGTGTCCCCTCCAGAGAGAGCTCTACACATGGTAACTTAGCAAGACCTCCCTGTTTCAAAATAAAAAATAAAAAAAGGGCTGGTGGTATAGTTCAGTGGTAGAATGCCTCTGGGTTTAATCCCCAGCACCAACACACACACACACACACACACACACACACACACACACAGAGGAACTTAACCCACAGGGCTGTTGAGTATGACCAGAGATAGAACCTAAAGCATTTCCAACAGTGCCTGAGTTGGATGTGGTGGGCCACTCAGGAGGCTGAAGCAAGAGGTTCACAAGTTCAAGGCCAGCCTGGGCAACATAGCAAGATCCTAATCTCAAAATAAAAGAAAAAGGTCTGGGGCTGTAGTTCAGTGGTAGAATGCTTGCCTGGCATGGTGTAAAGCCCTAGGTTCCGTCCCCAATACCACCAAAAACAAACCAAAACAGTACCTGGCAAACAGCATTCAGCAACTGCTGGTTATTGTTACTAATTCTTCCTTCATGAAACGGGAACGATGTACTATCTGCTCCATTGTCTGGATGGAGAATCAAGTAAGAACACTTCTGAGGGCCTGGCCCATAGTAAGTGCTCAATAAACACTGGTTTTCTTAATTTAATAAGGGATTAATTA
Source organism: Glis glis (assembly GCA_004027185.1). Taxonomy (NCBI): domain Eukaryota; kingdom Metazoa; phylum Chordata; class Mammalia; order Rodentia; family Gliridae; genus Glis; species Glis glis. Next base: position 18,297 of record PVJS01010472.1, on the reverse strand, counting down.
TTACTAAGCCATAATGCTGCCGTAACTTCTCTCTCAACAAGAAAACAACCATCCTGGCTCCCCACTGCTCAACTCCCCTGTGGAAGATTGCCACTCTAAAATTGTGGGGGCCAGCGGTAAACATTTGGATTTTCACCTAGTCTCCTCTCTTCAAGTTCCCTTTGACGAAGATGCTACTAGCAAAATAATGCCAAAGAAGGTATGTGGCGACAGTCAACTAGATTTAAGTTCATTTTCTGTAGCTTGGGGTCAGAATCGACTGAAGCACTCTGGTGATCAAGTTTTCTGCAATTCCCTATTCCACGCATTAGCCTGCTGACAGAAATTCACTGCGGTATTTAAAGTGGCAGCCATCACAACTAACTCAAATTGTATTGGCTTTCCCGATGCTGAAATGCTCGGCTGAAACCATCAATTGGCCAATTCGGAGATAACGTGGTGGCTGAAATTCCCTGTCATGCTGTAAAATCCCCTTTTGAAGCGGCTCACCAGCTCTCAGATCCGCAGCGAAACCTGCGCCCGGAGCTGTGGGCCAGAACTGCTCCGTGTAACCCAAGCGGGCAGGCGGAGCGGGATCTGGCGGGCGGGCGGGCGGCGCTGCCAAGAGGAAGGGCCTCCAGAGAGAGGATAACATTTTCTACTGGAAGCCTTCTAAAAGACAGTGAGAAAAGACCGGCAGTGCGCACACGCCCGACACCAGGCCTGCCCACTGGGCCGTCTGCCCCTCGGCCCAGGCCGGGTGGCCAAAGCCACAGGCGGCACTCAGCCTCTCCCAAAGAAAGCTGTAAAATTCCTGAAGGATGGCACAGACACAGGCCAGGCACAGGCGCCAACCTCTTAGGTGAGGTTTTCTAAAGCCAGAGGCTGTCACAAGGATCAGAAGCTCTGCAGCCACAGACAGGCCATGTCGCCACCCTGCTCCAAGCCTCAGTTTCCCTGCTGGATACTGCGAGGCTCCTTTCTGAAATACAGTCTGTGATTTGACGGTCAGTTCGAATCTGAAACAGTCTTCTCAAAAGAGAACCCCAAGCCGGGCGTGGTGGTACACGCCTATAATCCCAGTACTTGGGAGGCTGAGACAGGAGGATCACAGGTTCAAAGCCAGCCTCAGCAACTCAGTGAGGCTTGCATCAACTTAGGGAGACTCTACTTCCAAATAAAATAAATAAATAAAACAGGGCTGGGGGTGTAGCTCAGAGATAGACTGCCTCAGGGTTCAATCCCCAGAACCACAGGGAAAAAAAAGAGAGAACCCCAATTTATAAAGCACATTCACACACCCTCACTAGACTCCCAAAAAGCTGGAGACAAAAAAGCCAACCCGTTTCATATCGTTGGGGGTCACAGAGGAACAGACCAAGGCTTGCTCAGAGGCCAAGTGACTCGCCCAGGGTCATCTGAAGGAATCAACTGCACCTGGTCATCTCAGCCCAAATCTCATGCACCGCCCGTGACAATGCGTTGAGTCCCTGCACCCAACAGCAGAGCCAGGCAGGCGTCTAGAATGACTGTCCATAACCTGCCACCATTCCCGCCCAGTCTGCAAGGCTGCAGCCAACATCCCTGGGGGCGGGAGGAGGGGGCACCCCGAGCGTCCTCTCAGGCAGCCTGACCGGGAAAGGAGGGGCAGAGGAAAACCTCTACAGCCATCCCAGGAGGCAGCCTGCTTCTTAAGGTCAGAGGACTGGGAAACACAAGGGAAATGTCAGCACTTCACCCAAACACACAAAGAACCTGGACACAAAGCCTGACCCTGAGCTGTGCAAACAGCTGTCATTGGGAGGGGACAGGGAATTTGGAAGGCCGGGCCCCTGCGACCTATTCTCAGGATTCTCACTGTGACCACAGCCTGAGCCTTGTTCAGGAAACACCCTCCCCACCCCCGGAGCAGGGAGGGTGTCCCCAGTCATAGACAGGCAGGAGGAGCTGTCCACCGGCAGCCGGCCACACGACAAGCTGCAACCTTCTTGGGCCTTGCCTAGAGAGCGAGGTGGACTGCCACTGAGAAGCAAGGGCGTCCCTGCCCTCTCAGACCCTCTCCTCCCACACTGGCTGAGTGTGACCCCACCCCTTCACGGGAACTACTGCTCAACAAGCATGCATTAGGCTCACACACTAGGAATACAGCAGCAAAGCACAGAGACAAGTGGGGCGTGTGGTGCACGCCCATAATCCCATTACTTGGGAGGCTGAGACAGAAGGATCACAGATTTGAGGTCAGCCTCAACAACACAGTGAGACTCTCAGAACCCCGAGGGTGTAGCTGGGAGGCAGGATGCCCATAGATTCAATCCTCAATACTACAAAAACAAAACAAAACAAAAACACAGAGACGAAGGTCCCAAGTGCCTGCCAGGCACCACCCTGGGAAACAGTTCTCCCAACAACTCTCCGAATTGAAATCACTTTCTTCTTATTACAGATCTGGAAACCGAGGCTCAGCAATTGCTTTTCATGCGACCCAGCCACTCAACATATAGAACCAAGACTCAACACACTCTGGGCCAGCAGCTTTCATACTTTGGTTGAAATTCACAATGAGGCAGATTTTACATGACAAATCCAGGACACACATTCATTTATACTACTCATGTATCACTGAAAACAGACGTTTCCGGAAACAATACTCATGTTTACTTTGCGTAATAGAGTTGTTTCTTTTTGGTAATTGCCAGTCATGACCCACTAAGTTGATTTCACTAGGCACTAATGGGTCACAACTCACAAGTTTGCAAAACAATGCTTAACCGGGTGCCACTTGTCCATCTTCATTTAAACCAGTCTTTAACATGCTTGATGCCTGGGCAGGGGTCACACCCTTCTCACCTCTCAGGGCGTGGGGTCTCGCTCACTGACCTCAGAGGTTTATTCATGACTCTGTAATAGGCCCCAGGAATAGGGGTGGCAGAAGCAGATGAGATGAGGCTCTGCCCTCAAGAAGTTTTTGGTCCACAAGGAGGAAGGGAGCCCACCCAACCTCCACTCTCAAATAACTCTTTCTAGGTAGTAACTAACTTAAGTTACAAATGAGTAAGAGAGTTACAGAGTTGTTGGGGAAAAGGAAGAAAAACAATGTATCTTCTTCCCTTGGGGGGGTGACAGCCCCACTGGCATCTGCTCTACAGGAGGACCAATTGGCAGGGGAGCAAAAGCGCCCCCTCTCCAGTGATATGGTACCATAGGCCCCTGCTGGGAAGGCCCAGAGGCAGGTGGGCAAAGCGCTTTTTTCACAACCCTAGAATGAAATATGGCTGGAAGAAGGGGAAATAGGCACTGACGGAATACACGCAGGCCACAGGGGTGCCCGAGTGTCATCTCAATTCATCCCTGCGAACAGCAATAGCAGCTTGGAGGCTGCATATGTGACACCTCCACCCCCATCACTCGGGGCTGCCTGAAACCCAGGGGTCCTGACAGTGGGTCACACTTCGCAGGTCCCCCTGGTGTCAGTCACCGTGAACACTGGCCATCAGAAAGCAGGAGGCGAGACAAGAAAGCTGAGGGCTGAGGGGCGTGACTCAGTGGTAGAGAGCCTGACTAGCACATGCACAGCCCCAAGTTCAATCCCCAGCATGGGGGGGAGTGGACACCTGATAGCACACATTTATGCAGTGCTTACCCTGCACCAGGCACTTCTGTATAGTGTGTGTGTGTGTGTGTGTGTGTGTGTAGAAGCTCATTTAATCCTCATGACAACCTTGTGAGATAAGTAAGTAAACTTTATTAACCCTGTTTTCCACCGGAGGAAACTAAGGCACGGAGGTTAATTAAGGTGTCCATGTCCACACAGCTGGAAAGTGCAGCAAGGCAGCAGGAGGCGGAGGGAAGAGCCCTGGACCCTGATTGGGTTCACAGTGTGAGGCCTGCTGGTGACCTCTGCAGGGGCATCTTTCCTCTCTGGGCCTCAGTTCACCTACTTGTAAGACAACTAGGTAGCCTCCAGTTCCACCACCTACGACCCTGCTATTTATATCTACGTTAGATACGTATGTGGCATCACACAGGGTGGGACTGCTTATCTGCTTCCCATCCCACTCTGCAAACTGGTCTCCCAGAACAGGATCACTCCACACAACTCTTCAAGCACTGTCACACCTGGGCTGCATCTGGTTCTTCAAGAGTGTACAGGGCAGGTGCTTGGTAACCTGACACAAGGCAGTGTCCTGTGGCAGGTATGGGGGCCACTGACCCAGGCTTGGGCTCGACCCAGGCTTGGGCTCACCCCAGAAGTCCAAGAGAAAGAGGGTGCCGTCAGAACCAGCTTCCCAGGGGCCTGTGATGGCCGGTGCTGCCCTACCCCGGATTCTTCTCCTTAGGGCTGTTTTGGGATTCCCTCGCACAAGCAGAAAACCCCTGAGCACCTGCCAGAGCAAGCTTCATACCAAAAAGGCCGATGCAGATCCCTGTCCAGAGACTCTGAATCCGTTCCTCCCCATTAACACTCACCAAGCAATTCACAGCACAACCAGCTTTCCCCGACAACTCTCCATGCCCTTCTCTTAACCACCCCCAAAGGTGGGCTGCACAGGACAACCCTTGTGACTATTTTACAATGAAGAGGAAAATGGACCTTGGGAAGCCAAGGCCCCACAGCCAACAAGGGGTATGAAGCTGAATTTCAAATCCAGATGCTGAGGCACAAGCCCTCTGGGCCTCAGCGTTCAGCTACGTGGCTGCACACACAGGCCTGGCACAGGACCACTCTGTCCAACACAGATAAGGGGCACAGACATCTCAGGGGAGCGTTTATCAGTGCCAGCCTGGGGCAGATCCACCAGTGCTGCCCCTGGTGAGGGTGCAGAGTGAGACAAGACTGCTGGATGGAGGGAAGGCACCCCATGACACATTAGGGGTGCACATCAGGACATAACTGGGAAAGCCAACGTCCTTTCCCTACGGTCAACCTGCTCTCCCAGAAAAATATGCCGTCAAGAGTTTTCTGAGAAAACTCAGAAAGGGCCATAAAGAGCAAAGAATGAACTCACTGAGCACTAAACCCAGAGACAACCGTTCGGCATGTATCATAGGACTTAACCCCCAACAATCACAGAATCACCACTCCCCCTCTACAGACAAGGAAACTGAGGATCCCAAAGTCTACCTCGTAGCAGAAAATGACAAGAGTGAGGTCAAATTCAGGTGTGAGTCAGAGCCCAAACCCTTCAAGATCCAGAAGATTCAAGGCCCAGGAAAAGAAAAACATAACATGCAGAGACGCAGTCCTAAACTCATCTTGCAAGGCCAAAGAAAACCCCACCACCCTGGCAAATCAAAAACAAACAGTGCTGATTGTCTATTTGCTGTAAGCTCCCAGCTATGTATATTAAAGAAGTTTATGTGAATCATCTAATGCACTTGTGCTGTGGTCAGAATTATTACCGAGTCAAAAAAGATTAATTTTTCTAAATACTCTAAACCCTCAGGAACTATTATAAAGGCTACCGCTAGAGTAACATTTCTGTTATCTTGGCCGACAGGCCTCAAGCACACACACCCCCAGCACTTCTCCCTCTTAAGACTTAAACACACACTCTCAAACAGAGGCAGGAGGGTTGAGGGATGGAGCCCAAGCACCCTTGGCCTGAGGTCCCCACTAGAGAATCTGCCTCCCTTACAAAGCAGAACTACCCTAAGGGACGCTGCGGGGAGAGCTGGGTGTCTCCTCGCTCCCTTCAAGTGTTGGCTGGCACAGAGCTAACTCTCAGTCCAAGTTTGCAAATGCTTAGCTAACAAAGATGGCATTATGCAAAAGGCTGGTGCACACTGCTGGTCTGGGAGTTCAAATGAAGTGACCACTGCCAAAAACTTTGTTTGGGTCCCCACGGCTCCCCCCGCCCCACCTCCCGCCTTGAAATAAAGGGCAAGGATTTGCAATGTGGGGTCTTGCTGCCACTTGAAACCCATTAAGGTGGCTGCATTGCCTGGGTTCTGGCAAAATGCAATTCCAGCTCTTCATTTTATGTTTAATTAGCTACCGATGGAGGAGTCTGGCAGCCTCTGGGGGTTAAGAGGAACTGCAGAAAAGAGGGTGGGAGCCCAAAGAGTCTCCACTCCAAGAGAACAGGGGTGAGAGAGAAAAAACTGTGTGTGTATTTTTTTATAATCTACCACACAAGAGTGCCAAGGGTCAGAGCCAAAGGCAAGCCGTGAACTTGCCAGGACCTCTGGGCAGATAGCTAGGCTGGCTTATCGCGGGGGACAACATTCCCCCAGCAGCCTGGAGCCCAGCTGCTGGCCTTCTTCTCCTATGCAGGCTCCCACTGCTGCCCTCTGGTCCCCCTCCTCCCAAAGGGCTCTGGCAAGTGTGGACACTCCCTGCCTGGCAGGAATCTCCGCTCAGCACATCCAAAGAGAGCCCTCTCAAATATCACTTTGCTATTTCAAACCCACCAAGGACGCTGGACCCCTGCCACATAGCCACAAATACCTCAGCTCCCGCCTACGCCCACAACTCTGGGGCACTTTCCTAGTTAACCAATCCTCCTGGAGACAAAGTCTCACAGCTGGGGGCGGAGGGAGGGATCAGCAGAGTCCTGCTGGGTAAAAGCACAGGGCTGAGTTGAAGGGGCCCCAGGTCTTCAGAGCAGAGAAACTGAGGCAAGCAGGAAAAACTCAGCAAGGTCACAGGTCCATGTGCATTACCCATGTTCTTCACTGGGGAGCACAGGGGACCTGGGCTTTGGAGCAACAGGCCATGAACCTCCTGAAATCATGCACAAAGTCTCCTTTATTAGGACACATGCATTTTCTGGAAAGAAAACTCATAGCTTTTATCACATTTTCCCTGCCAAAAGTGAAGAGCCACTGCATCATAACAAACTTCCTTCCCAGAGGTCAGGTCTCACTTCTGCCAGTGACTCTGCAGTTCACCTCGCAGGGGCTTCATCCCATTCTGTTAAATTCTTCCATTTCTTCTTCAGTGAGCACATGGGGCACCAAGCAGGCACCAGGCATGCTGGGGGTCAGATGCAAATACCCTCTCCTTGACCCACAAGGATTTGCTATGGAATCAATACTCTTAAAAGTTGAGAGATGAAATTTTATTATATTATAAATGTTATTATTTTGGTGCTAGGGATTGAACCTCTACCTCCTAGTTATACTCCAGCCCTTTTTATTTTTATTTTGAAATAGGGTCTCAGCTGGGCATGGTGGCATGTGCCTGTAATCCCAGTATTTGGGAGGCTGAGACAGGAGGATTGCAGGTTCAAGGCCAACCTCAGCAACTTAATGAGACCCTGTTTCAAAATAAAAAATAAAAAGGGCTGGGGATGTTCAATCCCCACTGCCAAAAAAAAGAAAATAGAAGAAAAGAAACCTGGTCTTGCTAAGTTGCTAAGGTTTATCTTGAACCTGCAATCATTCTGTCTGAGCCTCCAAAATGTGAGAGGTGGAATTTAAAAGACAGGAAACTTCTAGTCCCAGCTCTACCACCTCCTAGCCATCTGCCTAGAGAAACTCCAGGCCTCAGTTTCTTCATCTGTAAAATGGGAATGAGATTTTTTTTTCTTTTTAGTGGTACTAGGGATTGAACCCAGGGGTGTTATACCTCTTAGCTACACCCCCAGCCCTACTTGACTTTTTACTGGAACAGGGTCTTGCTAAGTTACCAAGTGCTGACCTCAAACTTGCAATCCTCCTGTCTCAACCTCCCAAGTACTGGGATTACAGGTGTGTGCCACCATGTCCAGCAGGGGATGAAATTTAATAGTAAAATCCAATCAACAAGGCAGCTATGAGGCCCAACCACAGTCATGTATATGAAAGTGTATTATAAGCCGGGCGTGGTGGCGCACGCTTGTAATCCCAGTACTTTGGGAGGCAGAGACCGGAGGATCCGGGTTTGTGGCCAGCCTCAGCTCTTTCTCTCTCTCTCCGTCTCTCTCTCTTTCTACTTAGTGAGGACCTCCGCAACTTCGTGAGACCCGGTTTCAAAATAAAGTGTAAAAAATAGGGCCGGGGGTGTAGCATGGAGGTAGAACGCCCCTGGGTTCAATCCCCAGTACCGGAAAAAAAAAAAGTGTATTATAAAGCTTACCAACTCCACTCATTTCTTGCCACCAGAAGGAAAACACAAAACTAGCCACCACAATGAGGAGAAGGATCGCTGGTGGTCTGAGAAGACACCAAGGACACTTCTACTATCCCCTCAGAACCACCTGGAGGAAAGACAGGTGGGAAGTGGCCAGGGCCACAACGGGCCCACAGTAAAACACTCCTGTAGCTGAGACTGTCCATTCTACAGGACAAAGTGTCAAAGAGAACCAGAGGGACCCCCACTGGGACCCACAGGCTTTCCTCAACACCCTGAGAGGCAAGGATGCAGCCTGAGGGGAGCTGCAATGTAACCACACCCAGGAGAGGTGGCCCTCCTGCAGCCTTGGCCGCTCTTCTCATTTCAGGCAAATCAATTCTCAGAAAAGCTCACTCCAGAGACGGAATCCCCAGCACTCCACGTTATGTGTGGTCACCATCAAGGCTCCCGGGCTTATAAACAATGAACCAAGAAAACCCAAGTGGCCAGGTGTGAGGGGGAAAATAGACGGTGACTCAAATACAAACTCACCAAATCAAGGACAGTTTAACCCCCCTTCCCGCTGAGTCACCTGGTTCATTCCGGGCCTACTGACCTGGCCTTGACCTGGGAGGGGCCTGGAGATCGCCAACCCGATCCAACATCAGGAAGGGTGATGACTTGCCAGACCGCGATATCATTTCCAAGGAGAGCCAGGACCTTCCGTGTGAGGTCTTTCCTAGTCCCACAGGAATCAGGGACCCCTCCTCCTCCCTGTGTCCATCAGCACCCACTACCCACCGAAGACTGGATCTGGTATCTGGCTGCACAGATTTCCTATACCATGAAAATTTTTGAATCTCCTTGACAGAAAAAACAAGGCCTTTAATACTCTAATTTACACTCCACTTGATTTCTACAAGGGACTTACAGCAACAAGTTAACCAATATTAAAATCACCTTGCTCAAGATGGCCCACAAAACTTAAGCCGCTGAGAGACATCTTCCAATGTCCTGCTGGCTTCCCAGCCCAGGTTACTCCCTGACCTCAAATTATCCATTTGTTCTTACTTTTATTAACTCCTTCACTCCATTAGCATGTGCACCTACTATGTGCAAGGGATTATGGGAGCTGCAGAAATGAATAGCTCATGGTCTCTGCCATGCTAAAAATGAATAGGCTGCAGCCAGAAAGACAAACCTGAAGAAGCTAGCCAGAATAGTGCAAACCAATGACACCCGTGGGGAGGCCCGTGGGGCAAAGCCGGGCCAAGTTGGGAACACCAAATCTGGAGTCAGTCACAACCGGCCCTCGCATTTTAAATCCACCACTCTGATTTGCGTCTCTGTGCCTCAGTTTCTTTGTCCACAGAATGGAGCCAGCAACATGCTTTCTCTCAGAGTCACTGGACAGATGAAATGAGGGACTGAACCTATAGCAGTTAGCACGTAGTCCTATACGTGGAAAGTGGCCAACAGAGGCATTGTAGAGGTGGCTTTTATGGACACTGTGTGCAGAAAACTATAAAAGTCCTTCAAGAAGGAGAACTTGCTGGGCATAGTGACGCATGCCTGTAATCCCAGTACTTGGAAGGCTGAGACAGGATGATCTCAGGATTAAGGCCAGCCTCAGCAACACAGTGAGACTCTTAGCAACCTAGTGAGACCCTGTTTCAAAAGAAAAAAATGAGCCGGATGTGGTGGCACACGATTGTAATCCCAGTACTTGGGAGGCTGAGACAGGAGAATCTGGGTCCGCAGCCAGCCTCAGCTACTTAGTGAGGCCCTCCACAACTTAGTGAGACCCTGTTTCAAAATAAAAAAATAAAAAATAGGGCTGGAGGTGTAGCTCCGAGGTAGAAGCCCCTGGGGTTCAATCTCTAGAACCGAAAAAAAAAAAAAAAAAGAAAAGGAATGGGGGATAGCTCAGGGGTAGAATGCCCCCCACCAGGCTCAACCCCCGGTACCACAAAAAAAAAAAAAAAACTCAAAAGGTGGACGGGAAGCCAGGAATGGTGGCGCACACTTGTAATCCCAGTACTTGGGAGGCTGAGACAGGAGGATCACAGGTTTGAAGCCAGCCTCGGCAACTTAGTGAGGCCCTCTGCAACTTAGCGAGACCCCGTTTCAAAATAAAAAATTAAATAAGGCTAGAGGGGAGAAATAAGAAATTTAAAAAAAAAAGATGGACAGGATTTGAGTGTACAGAGAGAAATGCACTCAAGGCAAGAGGAGGGAAACCTAGTAAAAAGCGGTTGCAATGATTCTAGCAAGAAGGAACAAAGACTAACTGGAATGTAGACATGGAAATGGACTGAAGGAAGATTTGGGAAGGACAAAAGGAAAAGAGAATTCCTTTTCTTAATTTTCTTCTTTTTTCTCAGTGCTGGGGATGGAACCTAGGGATTCACACATGCTAGGCAAGTGCTCTACCACTGAGCTACACCCTCGCCCAGATATTTCTACATCTTCTAGTTGCTTCTCTGCTGCCACCCTTCCAACTCAATGCACCTCTTAGATACTTCAAAATCTCCATTCATTGCTTCATTTGTCCTCCCTCATGACCTGACTCTTAGGCCTCAGATACCAGATGGAGCCCAATCTAGGAGAAAAGGTTTTGATCCTCAAACCTATGAATCATGGGCCTCAATCAGCGTGACCTCATTTCTCAGTAGCATTTTCTAAATGTCAGCACCAACTTCAGCAGTCTCCACATAATTCTACTGCCATTTCTTATCAAGTTACTGATAGCAAACCCACACGCAAGCTTTCCCTGCTACCATATTGCTTCAAGATGGTAGACTGCACAACAAATTGCCAAAGAGAGTTTCATGTTATTTACTGGAACACCAAACTTGGCTAAAAACCATTAACTTAGCCAGACACAGTGGCACACACCTATTAATCCCAGTACTTGTGAGGCTAAGATAGGAGGACCACAGGTTTGAGGCCAGCCTCAGCAACTTAGCGAGATCCTCAGCAATTTAGCAAGACCCTGCTTCAAAATAAAAGGGCTGGAAGGGGGGTGTAGCTTAGAGGTAGAATGCAGCTAGGTTCATTCCAGTACCAAAACAAAACAAAAAAAATCATTAACTTCTCTGAAAGGTACTCTTTAAAAGATAACAAAAGCCGGGTGTGGTGGTGCACGCTTGTAATCCCAGTACTTTGGGAGGCAGAGACCAACGATCTGGGTTCGAGGCCAGCCTCAGCTCTCTCTCTCTCTCTCTCCCTGTCTCCCCCCCACTCTAGTAAGTCCCTCCGCAACTTCGTGAGACCTGGTTTCAAAATAAAGTATAAAAAATAGGCCCGGGGGTGTAGCGCGGAGGTAGAACGCCCCTGGGTTCAATCCCCGGTACTGCAAAAAAAAAAAGAACAAAAATCTCATATCAACAGACTGGCTTGAAATAGGCCCTTCCACCCCATCTTCCACTCTAAAATGAAACTATTTGCAAAGTTGCCAAAGACTAGCAACATAGGGTGGCTGTCCACAGGTTTAAAATTTTTTTTTTAAAAGGCAAGATTTTTACTACGTAGAAAGGCCAAACTCACCAACTACTTTTATATGGCTGTTGTACTTCTTAGCCTTTCCCAAGCTCCAGTTCAGGAAACCTATGATCATCACCATGGGATTTTTTCCCAGAAGAACCACATCACAGGTGAACCAGTCACCTCTTCCCTTTTACTACTAAAAGTTGACCAGGCCAGAAGTACCACTCACCAGTTTCTCTTTTTCAGCCCTGGAGAGAGCACAACTGGTCGATTTCTTCAGCATTCCACTCCACAGGCATTAACTTTTCAGTCATAACAAAATTCCATCACATTGAATATGCTCAAAACCAGTAAACCTCCAGCTCAGTCTCTAACTCCTCCTACTACAGGAGAAATTTCCACCGTAACAATATTCATGATACTGTGATCTGACCAGCTATAAAACGCGCCCAGATGGGATCTGGTCTCCAGGCCAGTTTCAAACTTTGCACGCAGGGGATACAGATGGCCTGGCTAAGCCGGTAGGACCTGGTGACATTCGAGAAACCAATTTCTATGCCTAGAGGAGCATGGGGACCATTCCTACCCACCTGATGTCAAAGAGCAAGACCAAACAGATCACCTATGTGCATGCACACAAGCATGCAAACACACACACACACACACACACACACACACACACACACACTCAACCATCTACAAAGGGTAACAAGAAGCAAGAACTGGCAGGAGGCCGTGGAAGACCTTCAGACACTTCCTTTTCTGTCTTCATCCAACAGATCCTAACTTGTTTCATGAGATCGTAAAGTCTGACTCCAACCCAAACCAGGTTTGGAGTCCTTTTTCTTTTCTTTTTTTTTAAGGGGATTACCATGGGAGATGGACACATGACAGACAGCTCTTTTGTAATAATTTCATAAATTTTAAACTCATCCAGGTAAAAAGTGAGTGATAGAGTAGAAGGCACTGTGACCTGATGAAATTAACTCCGTTCACAAGAATATTTTGGACACAGGATTATGGACTGAATATCTCAGAATACACAGTCTTTGGTGGATATAACATGGGTCCTGCCTACCAAACACACACCTGCACACCCCAGAATGGGTCCTGCCTACCAAACACACACCTGCACACCCCAGAATGAGGATGATTGAAAGATCATCCTCCAGAAAACAGAGCAAGTGTCCATTCTACCAAATTCTTACTCAACCACCCCTTATATTCTAAGTTTCATGTTTTCTTTTTATTTTTTGGTTGTGGTCAACTTTTAAGCCAACAACAAACAGGCTCAGCCCCCTCCCAGCTAACTGTCCACTCTTCACACAAACTTCACATGGTTCTGAGCCCTGCACAACACGATTTAATTCTCCAGATAAGGATCTCCACTCTTTTGCATAATTACAACATTATGAAATACCGTTCACCAAGTTAGAGCGCTGCAGGAGGGGGGTTGGAGGGGAGGGCAGCAGGGAGGTGGGTGGGCAGGAGAACAGAAAGAAAGGCAAGGAGAAAATAAAGACCACTGCCAATTGGCTGTGTGTTTGCTTTTGGTACTGAAGAAGTTAGAGCTATCCAACCCTGTAATTATTGCCAGGATTAAAGATTTGCTACTCACGTAATCATGAAAGGCTTTTGCTTCACTCGAATGTTCACAAGTGTCTCTCCTTTCAGGAGCTGCACAGTAAAGGTCCCAAAATACGCTGCAAGTCGAAAAATAAAATAAGATCAGGTTACTAATTATTACTTGTGTACACAACGGTAAGAGTACAATGCACAGCGCTAACAGCACCAGGTCTCCCCAAGGCTCCACCCTACCTCACCAGCTTTCGCCAGGCGAACGCAGCCTAGAAAACAAAACAGATCCAACCTCTTCTGGCAAGCCAGACATTTGTAATGCGAACAATAGTTCCTACCTACCAAGCACCTACTAAGTGCTGGGTGCCTCACGCTAATGATATGGCCCATGGCTACCGTGTACTATGGGGGAGGTGATCTTCTCCCCACTTTACACATGGGGCTGCTGAGGCTTGTAGAAATTAGCGTAACCCAGCCCAGGGTGCCCAGGTAGAAATCTGGAGAATCCACTCCTGTCTCATCTGTGTCCCTTTTACCACTCCAAATTCAAATGTCTGCATATTGTAAAAAGGTTAAATTGTCAAAGTCAGAACACAACTATGATTCATGTGCACAGCAATCTGGGCAACTCAGGCAAGGAAGGGAACCTTCCAGGTTCTTAATCCCAGAGCCCACAGTTCTACTGCTCTCACCCCTACTCCTCCGCCCACCAAAGAACACGTGCCAACTAGCCAAAGGGGAAGCTGTGGACAACCAAGCAACTGTCCCTTCTCACTGAAACAGAGGGCCCTCTTCAGAAAGTATCCATCCAGGCGACATCAAGGAAGGGAGAGGAGGCCCAGAAACACCGCCTCGGCCGCTCTGTGATTCTATGATCACCCCAACACTTTGGTTAAATGAGAACAGACCTGTTAGTCCTTTATCAACCAGGGAGCAATATACAAACACAGGTAATCACAGGTCTTAACAAGGGGCCTTAGAAACACTCTAGACCAGGAGCCAAGCCTGGGACGGAACCAGCTTGAAGGATACAGTCTGCACCAGAATCAAGGTCTGACTCACAGGACAGCTCCTGTCCCTATCACAGCCAGCTCCATGGTCACCAGACAAGTATCTCACTCAAGGTGTGTGAATAATGCAGCCCGCCCCTCATCGGATCAGTTCCACTGCCTCCTCTGGCCCAGAAGGCTGTGGTCATTCGCTCAGTGTCAAATCTCAAGAGGCAACTTCTAACCAGACCACAGCCATTCAGTGCTCCCACAGCCTGAGCCTAGCACAAGAGACTCCACACTTCTAGGGCTGAGACAAGGATGGAGGAGCCTCAGGCCTTCTGCATGCACCAGGGAAACCAGGACTCCTACAGCTGCAGAGATAGAGAACATTCCTTCCTGGCTTCTGGAGCTGCACATCTGATCAACTCCTTCATACATGAAAGGTCTTCAAGACTCCCAATTCCCCCCTATAAGTAACTTCCACTCATGTGCCCAAGTTTCTACAAGATCCAGGGTGATCAGACCTGCCAACCCCATCCACACACTCCCCTCCCAAAATAACCACAGCCAACCTATCACCCGGCTCCTACAGGTGGAATCCTTACACCACACCAGACACTTCCAACACCGGCAGTTGGGAGGTTGGCAGAAGTAATTAAAAACTCATTTTCTCTGCACAAGTTAGAACAGACACTTCATCCTCCCACTGTTCAAAGAGACTTGAAACAGTAACCTGAGCTGGCGGTCAGGTAAACGTGCTAAGATCCCAACTACATGACACTCCGTTTTCCTGAACTCCACCAAAATATCAAAAGCCACTCTGCTTTCTTTTCCTTTTCAAAAGGATCTCAAAGACTCTACCAATCGGCCCCACAAAACACCCAGGTCACACACTCCTGACAGCTTGCTCCCTTTGACCCTAAAGCCTCCCTCCTGCCTCCTGCAAATCCCATGCTGAGATCAGACCTGCTGTGGTCTCACACCTGAAGTGCCCAGAGACCTGAAGAAAGAGTCACAGATAAGGAGAGAGCCCCTACCTACAAACCCACAAACTGCTGCAGAGATCACCTCTGGACAGTTAAGGTTCTTGGTAAAATAAAGCTTTGTGGGTTCAGGGATGCTGGGGGGGGGGGTGTAGAGGACAGGAAGGTCCAGTGAGTCTGAATCAGTATCTTTACAGGAAGTACAGGAAGAGTGCCTGGAAAAGACTCAGTATGTTCTCTTGCATATGGTTTGGGGCTTATAGAAGAAAAAGGAAGGGACAGGCCAGTTGTAGAACAGACCTGGTGTCCCCTGCACTACGCCCTGCCCCCACTCCTCTCTAATTAAAGCAGCATGCAGGATTGACAAAAACCCTTCTAGGTTTCTTCAAGCCCCTGCCTAGTGCCCCAGAGTGTGATGGAAAAGTGAGTTTCTACCCCAGCACCATGAAGTTTAGCTGGTTTTCCAAAGGAGGGGAAACACCAGGAAAAAACTTCAGGCAGCAGCCTCTTTTCCCTTCCTCCTTGGCCAGTGCGGCCTGGGCGCCCAGTGGTGCCCTGCTCTGTGTAAAGCAGACGGCTGAGGGCCTGCTCCAGGCCTCCCTGTCTTTGTTCCCTTGGACCCAGGGTTCAGAACAAAACACACACACATACTCAAAACTATCACACAAACTTACCACCACCAGGAGTGCAAAAACCCAGGCGGTTCTCCCAGCGTGATGTTTTTTTCCCATCGAATCTGGAAAAGAGGAAGCAGAGGCAGCTTAGAGGAGCAGAGGGGAGGGGTTGGGGTGGGGGGCTTCTAGAAGCCAAAAGGCTGTGAAGACCCACTAACAATAAATGCCAAAAGGTGATAAAAATTCAAAATGGTGGCCACAGTGGCTGCTCCTGAAAACAAAGGCTCTAAGAATAGTGGAGAGGAGGGGGTGTCAAGAAACTGGATGCTGGAGGAGTCCCACTCACCTCTGATAAGAAGGTCTGTGCAGATTTCTGTGCTCCTACGTGCAGTAAATATTCGTAGACGTATAAAGCTAACCTGGAAAGGGGCAAAGGGAGAGGGAAGGGTCAGAATGCACGGGGCGCTCCTCCGGACCTTGCCAGAGGCTCTGAGTCCCGCCTGCGCTGTCCCATTGTGGTCCCCACCAGAGGTGAGCGGCTAACACCCCGGGCAAAGCCGCGGTGCGAACAGTTAA
Organism: Glis glis; assembly: GCA_004027185.1. NCBI lineage: Eukaryota > Metazoa > Chordata > Mammalia > Rodentia > Gliridae > Glis > Glis glis. Next base: position 2,051 of record PVJS01010472.1, on the reverse strand, counting down.
GGGGTGGGTACCCAGAAGCCGCTGCCTCTTGCGGCGGGGGCTGGAGAACAGCCCCCAAACTTGAACTTCCAAGTGGCATCGGGGCCAAACCCATCTGGGTCTCTCAAACTCACAAGCCACCGAGCCAGTCTTTTCCCGACCCACTCCTGCTCACCAACCTCGCCCCAGCTTTGGGGTCCGGGCAGACCCTGCCCCGGTCCGGGTGCTCAGCGCGCTCTGGAGAGGGCAGCAAAGCGCCGCCCTCACCACCTCCCCCCAAACAACTGTCCCCCAAGCCTGGGGCCAAGCCGGCGCCGCCGTCCCTGCCCAGCCCGGCGCCCCAGAGGGCGCGGAGCCGGCGGCGAGGCCGCGGGCAGGGAAGGGAGAGCGCTCCCGGCCGAACAAAGCCCCCGGCACGCACTCCTCACGCCGCGGGCGGACAAAAGGAGCCTTCGGGGCTGCAGAAGCCACGCGCCCCCTGCCCGCGTCGGGTGGGCAAAGTGCGGCCACCGCGGCGAGCGCCCCGGTTGGGGCGAGCGCACGGCTCGCTGCGGGACCTCGCCCACCCCTCACCGCGGGCCCCCGCGCCCGGCCCGCCGCGAGGCCACCAAGTGCCCTTCGCCAGAGGCTGCCCCGCCGCCCCTTCCCCGGTGCCCCTGCCTCCGCCGGAGCCCAACAATGGGCTCTCCCACGCCGTGGCCCGGGAGAGGGGCCGGGCAGGCGCGCGGGGCCCCGGGGCCGGAGGACGAGCAGCCTCCGGCCCCCGCCCGCCCACCAGCCTCCCACCGCCCGCCCGTCCGTCCGTCCGCAGCCCGGCGACGCGCGGCCGCCACTCGCGATGGGGCTTACTTTTCCCGAGCCTGCCCGTCCGAGGGCACCGCCGAGCCTTTGCCTTTGGCAAACATGGTTTGCAGAGAAGAGGGCGCCGAGCCCCGCCGCCGCCGCTACCGTCCGGTTCTCCCGAGCTGCCCTGCTCCCGGCCCCCTCCCAGCGCTCGCTCGCTTGCTCGCGCTCCGATCGCCGCGCTCCCTCCCTCCCCCCCGGCGCTGGCTCCGCGCTCTTTCCAGCTGTCAAAGCGTCAGCCCCGGCCGCGGCCCCATCGCCCTGGAACTCCTCCCGCGCCGGCTCGGCCTGCGCTGCGCCGCCGCCGCCCGGCTGCCCGCCGGCCGCTCGCTAGCCCGCCCGCGCGCCCGCCGCCCGGCTCCGCCTGCGCCGCCCTCTGCGCCTCCGGCACCGCTGCCGCCGCCGCCGCCGCTGGTCTACTTGGAGCTCAACCGAACGTGGCTGCCCGGGCAGGGAGCGCGGCGGGCGGCAACGCCCCGCGACGGACGGCCGCCTCGGCCAATCGGCGCGCGGGGGCGGGCCCGGGCGGCCGGCAGGGACGCCCTGTCAGCGCCGGCCGCGGCAGTCCCGCTGCGCCGCCTCCGCGAGCCGCGCGGCTCCAGCGCCCGGCCGGGGGTGTCCGGGGGCGAGCCTCCGCGCTGCGGACGGGCGGGGGCGCTGGGGCTCGGGCCGGGCGTGGGGGTCTGGCCAGCCGACCCGCGCGGACCCGGGGGCAGGGGTGCTGCGGCGGCGTCCGCGGGGAGGGAGGGAGGGGGCGCGGACCCCGGCCGAGCGCTCCCGCCCCTCCGGCGCGGCCCTCGGCCTTATCGGCCTCGCCTCCCCGCCGCGGCCGGCGCCCGCCCCGCTCTTATCTCGCCCCCCTCCGACCCCGACCCCTCCCCAGGCCCGCCGCCCCGCCCCCGGCCCCTCGCGCCCTGCCCGGCTTCGGAGCGCCGCGCCGGGCTCCACGCTGGGCGCTGGGCGCTCGAGCCGGCGCCGAGGCGCGCGGCTGCTCGTTTACTAGATCATTAAAATACTTTGGAAAACCCCAAAGTGGAGCCGCGCGAAAATGGCCCTTGGCGTGCTTTGGGGAGCCTGGGGGGAGGGGACGAGGGACTTGGGCTAAGAGGAGAGAGAGTGATTTCTCCCAAATTTCCAAGGTTTGCCCGCCCTGGCAAGTTAGCCCCTTGGCTTCTCCACGGGGAAGGGCGCCGTTCCAGGGTAGGGGGCGTCACCTGGGCACCCCGCGA
>PVJS01010471.1:0-47929 GCA_004027185.1 Glis glis | reverse complement strand
TCCTTAGTGAGGCCCTCCACAACTTCGTGAGACCTGGTTTCAAAATAAAGTATAAAATAAAATAGGGCCGGGGGTGTAGCGCAGAGGTAGAACGCCCCTGGGTTCAATCCCCGGTGCCGCAAAAAAAAAAAAAATAGGGCTAGGGGTGTAGCTTAGAGGTAGAATGCCCCTGGGTTCCATCCCCAAGACCACACACACACACACACACATACACACACAAAAAGATGTAGCTCAGTGGTTCAATCGCCAGTACAGGGTAGGGAGATGGGGGGAATTCTGCAAAGGAAAAAATAAGGCAAAAATATTTTTTTTCTTTCCACTTTTCAGTTCCATTTAATGTGAACAGGGGATAAAATAGAGGCTCCAAAAAGTGACTCAGAGAATTCTCCCAATCTTCTAAATAACCCTCATATACAAATGGGGTCTTAGAAAACCAATAAACTTGCTATGCAAATGCAGTTCTAGGAAGAGTTTCTCAAGAGCCTCCTCTTCCAACAAGATTGTCTTCTCTTAGCTCCTAGACAGAAATTCTGAGCTGTCACAATAAGCCAACTTTCTAGAGAAAGATAGAATCATACTTCTTCAGAGGAGTAACAACTATCAGGAATGGATATTGCTTACTGTTTACAAGATTGGGGCAGATGGATATATACTGTGCACTACACACAACACACATATATGTGTGTAGCCTGATACACCACAGCCTTACACCATGCTAAGTATTATGCTAAGAACATACAGTATCCCACACAGTAAAGCCAAAAGATACCTTTAGTTGTATGTTTTCAGATAAGGAAAAACTGTCTCCAAGAGGCAAATCTGCCCAGGGTTACTTAACTAGGATGTACAGAAACGTCTGATGTGAGAGGCACGCTTTTTCATTTCAACAGGCACAGTGAGGTACATCCGGTCATAGAGACAGGCACCCTCCTCGGACCGTGAAAAGAAGCCACTGAGACTCGTAAGACCTTCGTACTTCATGGGATATTAGCAATGTACCCACTGACTTAATGGACACACCAGGAAGATGGAATGACTCCTCAAATCATTGCTATACTGAACTTAAAAAAAAACAGCTGTATTGGCATATTTAAAATTAACATGCGCCAGGCGTGGTGGCGCACGCTTGTAATCCCAGTACTTTGGGAGGTGGAGACCGGAGGATCCGGGTTCGCGGCCAGCCTCAGCTCTCTCTCTCTCTCTCTCTCTCTCTCTGTATCTATTTCTCTCTCTCTCTCTCTCTCTCTCTCTCTCTCTCCTTAGGCCCTCCGCAACTTCGTGAGACCCGGTTTCAAAATAAAGTATAAAAAATAGGGCAGGGGGTGTAGCGCGGAGGTAGAACACCCCTGGGTTCAATCCCCAGTACTGCAAAATAAATAAATTAATTAATTAAATTAAATTAACATGCGACAAACTACATATTTAAAGTGTAAATATTTTATACTTTTTGACATATGTGTGTAGACACACATATGGATGTTGTATGTAGTATCGACTCTTGCAGTATATTTAATCAATGATTCTGCTGTGAAGCTACATTCTGTCTGCACACAAGACTGTGAAGACAGAGTACAGCACTGTAGCAATTACACACGTACATACGCGCCATGCTCGAAGGGATTCCACACCAAGAAAGAAGTCAGGAAATCCTTCATGAAATATAAAATACCTAGACCTCCTGGAGAGCAGAGAACCTCTCACCAAGCCTCACAAGGCAAGGGCTACTTTGAACAGTTTATATCTACTCTTAACAGCTTATAGAATTTTGTTTTGTGTTGTGTTGTGGTACTTGGGATTGAACCTGTTGCCAAGTGGTAATCCCAAGAAATAAATTGTTATAGGGCAGTGTTTTCTCTTCCTCAGTATTTGCTTCCCAAGAGTAAGATTTCAAAAGGAAAGCAGGGATATGGGAATGTCAGAGATGTGTTTAGGGGAGGGGGGCACAGTGTAAAAGAAGGTTGTAATAAAGACATTACATTTCAGAGAAAGGGTGGGGTTACACCGGGGGAAAGGGCTGGTTCCCTGAGGTGAAAACCAGCATGGAACAGAATGTTTTGCTGCAGAGAGAGGGTCTGCAGAGGTCTGTTTCCAGGACTGGAGAAGGCATGGAGTCTTCCATGTGGTGCGTTTTATTTAGTCTGGAAACCTTTCCCCCAGTGCATATGCATTTGAGGAAGTCACTGGCTCTTTTCGCGACACAGCTCAGTGTTACTGTGTCTGTGCTATCCTCACCAGGTTGGAAACTTCCCCACGGGGGTCTGAGTGAAACCCTGTAGTTCTCTTGCTGCTGTGAGGTAGGGAGTTCCAAATTTCCATTCATGAGGGCCTGCTTAGATTTTTCCCCCCAGGTCTCTCGGGTTCATCCCAATTATGCCCACCTGTTTATTTCTAGCTAGCCACCTTACAAAGTCAGGGGTGACCTACCACTGAACCGAACCCCAGCCCTATTTTATTTTTTATTTTGAAATAGGGTCTCACTAAGTTGCTGAGGCTGACCTTGAACCTGTGATCCTGTTTTTCAGCCTCCCAAGTACTGGGATTACAGGCATGGGCCATCGTGCCCTGTTGCTAATAGAATTTTCTTCTTTTCGTGTGTGTGTGTGTGTGTGTGTGTGTGTGTGTGTGAGAGAGAGAGAGAGAGAAAGAGACAGACAGACAGACAGACAGACAGACAGACTGGGGATTGAACCTGGAGTCATTCTACATTCTACCTCTAAGCTACACCACCAGTCCTTTAAAAAAAATATTTTTAAAGGGTCTTGCTAGATTGCTGAGCATCTCACTAAGTGGCTGAGGTTGGTCTTGAGTCTGCAGACCTCCTATCTCAGCCTCCCAAGTACTGGGATTACAGGCATGTGCCACCAAGCCTGGCACCTGCTTATAGAATATTTTAAGTATGCCACACCAACCATAGCTTCATTATCATCTGGGGTCCTTACTTAAAATGTGAATTCCTCATTTCCACTTCTGCTCATGATAGAGTAAGTGGTATTGGACTTAAATCTTCTGTGACAAACTGGGTACGTTATATGAAATAATCTGTTTTTAGGCATTAAACAACAGGCCAAAGAAGACCAGGATCTTTGAAGGAAGGGAAACACACAGAGTGAGCCCCAGAAGGCTCCAGCTCTCTGCCTGCAGGCACTTTGCTACATAAAGGAAGTTAGAGCCCCAAGCAGAGCAGTGCTTTGGCTGGCCAGCAGAGCCAGGGATCAAAGATACAAAAGCTGCTAAGAAGCAGGGCCACATGGGGCCCTGTGAAAGAAAATAGGGAGCAGAGCAGTGTAGGAGATGGGGGTGCGGTGGAGAGGGGGATGGGAGGCAGAAGTCTGCAAGAAAATTCACCCAGAATCCTTGGCTGAGGTCTAGGCTGTGAAGATACAGAGCAAGACTTCCCAAGTCCCAGTGAGCCTGCCTGCTGGACAGCTGAGAACTAAACCAGCATTACAGAGCAGAGGTATACAGAGGGCTTCTTTATCAGAAAGGCCACATCCACACCAGGAATAAGGATGACATCCCAGAGCAAAGGCTTCCCTTAGCACTAAGTTTAAAACCACAAAAGACTCATTTAACAAATAATAAAAGCAAGCCTGAAAGGGCCAGAAAGATGTTCCGGGAATTTAACTGTCTTCTAGAATAAAATCTAACATGTTTTAAAGGACAATGATAATCCAGACTTCCTACAAAGTATCATCACAATATCCATCATACAATTAAAAAAAAACTAGACAGGTAAAGAAGCAAAAAAAATTTAAGCAATTAAAAAAACTCAATAGAAATAGTTCCTGAAGTGGCCTAGATATTTCAGTAAGCAGACATCAATGTTAAAACTCACAAGTATCTTCAAAGACTTAAAGGAAAATAGTCTTAATGAATTAATGACAAAGAATGTAAAAAAAAAAGAGTAAAGTATAGAGAATTGAAAAGTATATCTAAAGTAAAAAATTTGTTAACTGAGCTTAAGAGGAGGCTGGAAACTACCAAAAAAAAAAAAAAAGTTAGTGAACTTGAAGACAGGTCCATAGAAATTTTCTCATCTAAAAGACAAAGAAAAGCCAGGCGTGGTGGCGCACGCTTGTAATCCCAGTACTCGGGAGGCTGAGACAGGAGGATCCGGGTTCGCAGCCAGCCCCAGCTACTAAATGAGGTCCTCTGCAACTTAGTGAGACCCTGTTTCAAAATAAAGAACAAAAAATAGGGCTGGGGGTGTAGCTCGGAGGTAGAATGCCCCTGGGTTCAATCTCCAGTACCGCAAAAAAAAATAAAATAAAATAAAAAAAAAGACAAAGGAAGAAAATTGAAAAAATAGAGTTTCAGTGACCTGTAAGACATGAAGCTGTATACCATCAAGTAATAGAGTCCAAGGAAAGGAGAACAAAAATGGGAAAAAAATAGACTTTGTTTCTAAGGTTTGGTGAGAAGGATTACCTTTAAAATTAGGGCTTCTCAGGGCTGGAGGTATAACTCAATGGTAGAGCACTTGCCTAGCATGCACAAGATGCTAAATTTGATCCCCAAAATTAAATTAAGGATTTCTCAACCTCAGCACTTGACACTATTGGCATTGTGGGGTGGTTAATTATTTGTTATAGGGGAGCTGATGTGAACATTCTAGAATTTTTAGCAGCATACCTTGCCTCTACTAACTAAATTGTATTAGTATGTCCCCCAAACCCCAAATTCCAAGAGAGACAGCAAAAATATCTTGATATCACCAAATGTTTCCTAGGGAAACAAAACTGTTCCTATAACTACTGTTACAGATCCAAGTAACTCAGAAAAACCCAAGCAGGATAAATACACAAAGAACCACCTTAGGGTACACCAGAATCAAACTGCTGAAGCTAAGAATAAGGAGGGAATCTTAATAGTAAATAGAGAAAAAGACACATGACATACAGAGGAATAACAATGTGAATAATTGCTAAACTCTTATCAAAAGCAATAGAGGTCAAAAAGTAATTGAATGAAATGTTTAGAGTGTTGACAGAAAAAAAATCTACCAACCAAGAATTTTATAGACAGCAGAAAAATCTTTTAAAAACAAAATTTTAGATAAACAAAGTGAGAGAATCTGTTACCAACTGGCCTGCACTGCAAGAAAAGGAAGTTCTTTAGTCTTAAGAAAAATGCCACTGGATGGGGACTTGGATATACAGGAAAGAATGAACAGCACATAAATGGTAAATGTGTGGGTAAGTATAAAGAACTATTTTTCTTATCTCTTTATTTGAAAGACAATTGTTTCAAGCAAAAATAGCAACATTTATTGTGAGGTTATTATATAGATATAAAATATATGGCAAAATAGCATCAAAATGGGTAAAGAACAAATCAAATTTTACTGCCATAACATTTTTCATTTTACTTAAGTATACAACAATTAGTGAATAATGCATATTGTAAACCATGAAGAAACCACATACCAAAAAAGAAAAAAATAGCCAAAAAACCAATGAAGAATTAAAATTTCCTAATTTTCCTAATGAGGCTGAAAGGTAAGAAAAGAGAAACAAAAAATAGAAGAGACAATTAGAAACAAATAGCAAGACACTAGACTTAACCTCAACCCTATTAGAAATTATATTAAATGTAAATGGAATGGACTAAACACTATTATTCAAAGGCAAAGATTATAAGACTGGATAGAAGGCAAGCCCAAACTATATGCTGTCTGTAAGGGATGCATTTGAATTATAAAGTCACAGACTAGTTGACAATAAAAGAAAGAAAAAAATTAACCATGTGAAACAGTAAACAAAAAAAAGCAGATTTGTCTATTTTAATATTAGACAAATTAATTTCAAGACAAGGAGTGTTTCAGAAATAAAGAGGATTCTTTCATAATAATAAAAGAGTCAATTCTTCCAATAGATATAGTAACCGTAAATATTTTTGCACCTAAAAACACAGCTTCAAATTGCAAGAAGCAAAAATGTATGGAACAATAGAAATAAAGAGACAAATCCATAATTAGAGATGCAGATTTTTAAACCTCTCTCAATAATTGATAGAACAAATTTTAAATGGTTAAAAAATGTACATCTCTAGGTGCCAGCCCAGACTCATTGAAATGTCTGAAGGCGTATGAGGGCATTAAAGCTCAAGTCACCCAGCTTGCTAGTTACTGGCAGAACAAGGAAATGCATATTGCTCCAACTCCAAAGGCTATGTCTCCCTTGCCATACTCTTGAGTAGAGCCTAGACTGGGAAGGTAAAACAAACACATGATTCACCACAAAATACCACTCTTGGTTCCATAATGCTGTCTACCTTGCCATGCCCTTCTCAGTTAAATGTCTGTGCAGTGCTAAGAACTAGGAGCCCATGCCTAGTTACTTGAGAAAAGTCAGAATGAAAACTCCATGAATAACCACATATCACTGAGCTCAAGGGAGGTATCAATCAATGCATGCAATAAAGAATCCTGGAAGAAAATCTTCGTGTGTGTGTGTGTGTGTGTGTGTGTGTGTGTGTGTGTCAGAGAGAAAGAGAGAGGGACAGACAGACTGAGATTGTGGGATTTAGGGGAAGGGAAGACAAAGGAGGAAGGAGATACATGACAGAGATGTGAATTCCAGTTTTTTATTTGAAAAAAACACTGTTGACATTTGTCAGGTGTATATCTTTCATTATTCTGTGTTATTCTGTACAAGCATACACATATATTTTGTGTTCTGTAGAGTTTGGGACATGCCATTATTTCTGCTTAATAATAAAAAATAGTATTAAAAGTCATTAGCATTTTTTCTCTAACATCTCTCATAGGACTTCATTATAATTATTAGAGGATTGTTTGGTTCATCTGACTCACCAAGTATTAATATAAATCTAAATGGTTTGGATAGGAGTTCAGAGGAGCTTATCTCCAGCTTGGGTGAGGGGCACAAGTTGCTGAAGTAGGAAGGAGGAGGACTTTACAGAAGAGGAGGTGCCTCTTCAGTCAGGGTAGAAATGGGCTGAAGAACATTTCAGCTGAGCCAGGACAGCAAAGGCCAAGAGAACACCAAGTCAAGAACACACTTAAAAGTGAAAGGGACCGTAACTGAGCACCACTCACAACTGTACTAGGTACAATGCTAAGCTCGCCCAACATTAAAGTGTGGGTGTTCTAGTCTCCACTAAGCCTGTGGGGAAGGAAGGGGACTCTGAGACAGCAAGTCATGCATCTGAGGCACAGGTTACAGAATATCCTGGAACCAAGAATGCACTTTTCTCGGGGTATTGGGAGAAAAAAAGAGGAGGTGTTAGAGAGGGGTGGATGAAACTGGGAAGGTGGGTGGTCCTCAAATCCCAGAAGGCTGGAAGGTTAAGCTAAACTGCATGAACTTTCACCAAGCTCTCTATAAATGCTAACAAGATTTGGTCCTCACATAATTAATGACAAAAGGAAAGGGGAGGGGGTATCAGCAGACTTTCAAGAAGCTGTTTCCAGAGCAGATTAATATCCCCTCAGACAAGTGGATTTCCCCAGGAATAGCACATCCTTTCCATCATATTTCAAAAGCCAGATCCTGTCCCAGGGACCTTGGAGGAAATTTCATGGCAATCCTTCAGCACCTAATGACCAGGTAAATGAATGGGTAGGAACCTCTGACAGGCAGTCTCTGTAGTAAGTCATACTAAGCACAAAAATGCTCAGGGAGGCTATGTGAACTCAGAACCAGGACACATCTAAATGCCAACTGCCCAGGGAATCCAGATACTCTGAAGATGTCTCCTGAGACAAAATGAAAACCAACCCCACAGCAAGCATTTAGAGAAAGAACCTGCTACTCCTTCATTTCACTGTCTCAAGGGCAAAGAAAACCACTGCTGTTAGTGGGCCCAGCTTCTGTCATGAATGTGGCCTGTGGACACATCACAAATTCCCAGTCACAGAGCAAACTCAAAGCCAGTGAGCAGGTAGACTGCCTGTGTCTGAACTCTATACACTGCAGACATAAGCTAAATCTTAAGAGCCAAAGGTACACCTTCACTTTCTGGGTAGTAGAAGGTGGTTTCTACCCTCTCTTCAGACAGGTTCCACTTAAAAAAAAAAAAGACCCTCCATGTACTACTTTTCCCGAATCATCTCAACTCAACTATAACCACTCCTCCTAGAGAACCAGAAAAGGAAAAAAAGCATTTGGTATCAACATGATGTGATTAAAAGGACCTATGATTTGTGCACAAGCAGACCTGAATTCATGACACCGACCCTCCTTCTTTACTACCAGTGTAGTAAATACTACAGCCTAACAGTGGGCAGGTTAATTAATCTCTTTGGTTAATTAATCTCTTTGAGCCTTGGTTTCCTCAATTGCAAAATGTGATCACATAACATCCTCCTCCATGTACAGGATGAGGCTTAAATGAGATAATGATAGATTAGCCCCTAGCAACTAGAAGGCAATCATAAATAATTGCCTCTTCTTATTATTCTCATATAGTAAAGTGGAGATCCTACTGAACAATAACAACCAAAAAAAAAAAAAAAAGAAAACCACACAAGAAAGGGAAACAGAAATGCCTCTTGGAATTGCCCTGTCCTTCCATCATTTCAGTGGAAAGGACACTTATTTGCTGTATAACCTTATGCAAAGAGAAGCCTATGATGCCATGATGCCTTCCTCATACAAGCCTCACAAAGATGAAATCCATCACCCATGAAGAACACTGTCTGCTACATTTACAACTTAGTAAATGGTAACTTGAGGTGGAGGTGCACGCGATAGCACTGAGTTAACTAGAACATTACTCACAACTAGAATATTATTACTCTGGCTTAACGAGAACATTTCCTGCAACATTACTGGGACTCAGAACACTTCTCCTCATGTCGAGATTACTATTGTAGATGGGTCTGAATAATACAGAGAACAGGTATCAAGGAAATGGTCCTCAACTGGGAATCCTCACATGGAGCCCCATGCTGCCTGAGGCCGGCTTACCAAGCAAAGAACGGGGCCTTCCCGAGCTCCCTCTGTCAACTGGCTGCTCTGCCTGTCTTTCTCACTTAATTATGCTTCAAGAATCCTGACAAGACTGGCTGGGCTTCACTGTAAATCATGACAGTGGAAATCCTAAAATAAAAGCAAGATTAATGATATGACCTCAATCTTGGCACGAAGGTCCATTAATTGGAAATCATGGCCTTAATTGAATTCCCAGGCATAGCACTGCCAGCTGGATTAAATTTTCTGAAATTAGGTTCTTTGTCCATATGAAGATAACTAAAATGTACCAATGACAATTAAGCCAAATATTGGGTGTTGCTGAGGAGACGGATAATGGTTTCCCTGGTATAGCAGTTGCGTGACCATCAGAACCGTGTGAAGTCACGCTACAGAGGGGGCATCTCCATCATTCAGCCATGCTTCTATCTTCTACATGCTCAAGGATGTTATATGGCCTCTGGGAACCTCAGCTTTGAGTCACACTTGTCAAGTGAATGAAATACCCACATGTGTGCGTACACACACACACACACACACACACACACACACACACACACACAAAGTGCTCAATAAAGAAGCGGACATTACCATCACCCCATCTTCAATTCTTCATCACCAGCCATTATTATAAGGAGACTGCAGGGAGGAAAAAGCTGCCTCTCTTCTACAGACTGCACCCTGACTCACAACAGAAATGATACCACAAATAGTATAGAAAAATAGTTACACCCAGGGCCTCTCTGAGTTCAAGGCAGCTTCTGTCTCTACCTGACATCTGGCGGGTGCAGATTCCAGTATGTCTCTCCTATTTCCTGCAGGGCATCCATGTGCTTCTGTCTGCTCTTGGGACAAAGATTTACATGCATCAATCTTCACCCAACACTGTCAGATGGGGTTTACAGTCTCCTTCACAGAGGAGGAAGGAGGGAGATGTCCTGAGACAAAGAGTCGCATGTATGAGGCAGTGACTCTGGTATATACCAGAGCCAAGACATCTGGGTGTCTCTTCACAGAACTGGAAGTACATAGATCCAGCATGTTAGAGGAGGGTGTGAGGCAATACTGGGAAGGGGTCTGGTCCTCAGACCCCCAAGAGACTTAAAGGTCAAACTAACTTTCAAAGGAGTAGATGAAGGCATTCAGAATGATTGGAAAGGGGGTGCTTTTGTTGAAGGTCACAAGATAAAATTAATGGAGAATAAGCAAGAAGAGCTGAGTGAGAAGACAGTGCCCAATTTATATGTGTATCAAGCACACAGCCTGGCATATAACAAGGTTAACAGTCAAAAAGGGACACCTAATTGAACTGAATTGAGCCTGTCAAGAAATCAAGAATTAGCCGGGCATGGTGGCACACGTTTGTAATCCCAGTACTTTGGGGGGCGGAGACCGGAGGATCCGGCTTCGCGGCCAGCCTCAGCTCTCTCTCTCTCTCTTTCTCTCTCTCTCTCTCTCCGTTCTCTCTCTCTCTACTTAGTGAGGCCCTCCGCAACTTCGTGAGACCCGGTTTCAAAATAAAGTATAAAAAAAAAATAGGGCCGGGGTGTAGCGCGGAGGTAGAACGCCCCTGGGTTCAATCTCCGGTACGGCAAAAAAAAAAAAAAGAAGTCAAGAATTCCAATTCACTTTTTTCACTATAATTATTAGCACATATTAATTGTACAAAATAATGGGTATGACATTTTCATACATGCATATAATGAATTGCGCTGAAGTACGGCTAGGTGCTAACAGCAGTAGTTGTCCTATATTAGCCACCTTCTGATGGCTGGGAACTGGACTACAAGCTACATCTGTCTTCTGGTCCTTACAATCATGTTGCCAGGAAATTTTTATTACCCCCTTTTTACAGAAGAGGAAACTGAGGACCTATCTTAGTCCTTTTGGGTTGCTCTAACAAAATACCATAAACTGGGTAGCTTATAAACAACAAAATAGCCGGGCGTGGTGGCGTATGATTGTAATCCCAGTACTTGGGAGGCTGAGACAGGAGGATCCGGGTTCGCGGCCAACCTCAGCTACTTAGTGAGGCTCTCCGCGACTAAGTGAGACCTTGTATCAAAATAAAGAATAAAAAATAGGGCTGGGGGTGTAGCTTGGAGGTAGAATGCCCCTGGGTTCAATCCCCAGTACCAAAAATAAATAAATAAAAAATAAACAACAAAATATATTTCTCTCCATTCTAGAGGCTGAGGAGTCAAGATGAAGGGGCAGCAGGTTCGGTGACTGGCGGGGGCCCATTTCCTGGTTCCACGGTGCCCTATCCATGTCCTCGCATGGTGAGAGCGGCAAGCGGGATTTCTGGAGTCCTTCTGAGGGCAATAACCCCGCTCATGATGGCTCTTCCCTTGTGACCTAATCACCTCCCGAGAGCCCCACCTCCAAACTCCATCACACTGGGGATAGTTTCAACACATGAATTTGTGGGGGATGGGGAGGCACAAACATTCAGTCTATAGCAGGACCCAAGACAAAAATCCAGGTCACACAGCCAGGGCTCCTCCCTGTGTCTTACTCCAAAACCTGTGTTCTCCTTGTGACATTTTGCAGCTTCCTATGTAGTTGTTAAAAGCTTAAAACATGAAATAGGCAAGCCCCAAAGCTCTGCTAGAAAGAAGAAAAGCAGACCCTGGCCTGATGTCTGTTCTATTATGATCTAAGGATATTTTTAAGGCCAGACACCCAGCAGGAAAAAACTGCTAAGCATTGGTTGCTGGGAAGGCACAAATTGATGAAAACTGCCTGCTAAGACTTTAATAGGCAGGAGAGGGAAACCACGGTTCATCTTTGGCTGTCTGTGCTCCCTTGTGCGGACTCACAAAGGGACAGGGGAGCAGCTCAAGATGTTCAGCTCTAAATTAGCCCTTCTCTCCTCCCAATTCCACCCACCCCACAGGTGCAGTCTCTAGGGTCGGCACCTGCTCCGACTTTGGTTCTCGTGCTCATCAGCCACATGCACAAGCATTCTGGAGTGGCTGCAAAGCACAGAAGGAGGGAAAGGGCAAGAGCCCAAAGATGCAAACTGCAAATGTGCTCCCCCCATCCCTGGAGAACTGTCCCACAGACTTGGGAAACCTTCCCATTGTCGAGTCCCTCTGAGGGAGAAATGCACGTTAGCACTGACATACCCAGGGTCACAGCCTTTTTGCTTTGAGAAGGCCAGGACCGAAGAGCTAATAAGTCATTAGCAGCATCTGGTCTCTCTTGGTGCCTTTTAGATCCCAGGTAACAGGATCAGAGCTCACGGGCTCTGGGATTTCAAAGACAGGCACTGACAACTTCAAAAAAAGGGGGTTGACAGGTGAGGCTGAAAGCAGGTGGCTTTCCATTATGCACAATGTGTCCTCTGCAAAACTCGAAGAATGACAGGAGGGGGCTGGCAGATGCATTTTAAAGGTTTGGCTTCCTTTATTTTTTTTTTATCTTTTTTTTTGTTTGTTTGTTTTTTGTTTGTTTGTTTGTTTTGGCTTCCTTTAAAAGGAGGAAGTGGGACCTATACAAAACCTTTGTGCACATGGGGAGAGGGTGATGCAGCTCTTCAATATCTGCTATCAGTCCCCCTCAGTGCCTGCAACAAGCACATTTGTGTGCAGCATAACCACACAACCACGCACGGTGGCTCTCAGGGAAATGAATTTCCCATGGGCTCTCCCTGTGTACGAATCCAAGCGAGATGCTTCACACACATCATCTCGTTCCGTCCTTGCAAGGAACACACAACAAAGGCCACGCAGTCCCACTTTGTAGGTTCAGAAATGAGGCTCGGAGAACTGATACAACCTGTCCAAGCTAAGGGACCACAAGCGGCGGTGCTGGGGCTTCCCAGGCATGAGCATTGGGCCTGACTCCTGACAGCCTGACTTCGCTGCAGCCGGACCTCTGCATCTGATAGCCCCCCACCCCCCATGCCTGATGAAAAATACAGATCTCCAGATTTCGGCTGAATCAGAATCTCTGAGGGTGTGGCCTAAGTCTACATATTTCAACACCCCTTAAGAGCTTCTGATGGTAACACAGCCACAGCCCCATGTCATACTACAGATGCGTGTGTGTGTGTGTGTGTGTGTGTGTGTGTGTGTTACTAGGGACTGAACCCAGAGGCATTCTAACTCTAGGCTACATCCCCAAACCCATTTTTTTTTAAAACAGGGTCTCGCTAAGTTGCTGAGAGTCTCGCTATGTTGCTGAGGCTGGCCTTGAACCTGCTATCCTCCTGTCTCAGCCTCCCAAGTACTGGAATGACAGGCATGTGCCACCATGCCTGGCTTGTCATACTACCTTACTGAGAAGAATTAGCCCTAAATAAAGGTCATGTGGGGGGGGGGCGAGCTACAATTTACTGAAAATTTTTATGTGCCAGGTATTTTTTTATTGGTGCATCATAATTATACATACTAACAGAATTTGTTGTTGCTATTTGTACATGCATATAACATAATTTGGTCAACCAGGTATTTTAATATAGGTTATCACATTTAATCCTTACAACAACCTGCCAAGATGGATATTCTCGTGGCTATTCCACAGAGGAGGAAATTGAGGCTCAGTTAAGTTAAACAGTTAGATAAAGGTCACGTATCTAACAAATAGCAGGGTGGGAACATGGCCCAGGTCTGTCTGGCTCTAAATCCCTTGCCCTTTCCCTGTTGTGTTCATCATTTCCCCTGTTGGACAGAGAGAGGAGCAGAGGTTTTATTGTAATCACCAACAGTGCACGAGGGGCTGCAGCCCTGGAAGGCTGGGATAAGACCCACTATGAGTCAGACTGCAAGATGGTGACACCCCGGGGGTGCCCGGCTCTTCCTTTGGCAGCCACCATTTCTGATCTTCTGATAGGAGTGGAAGCCTGGACTCGCCAAGTACCAGGGCGGTAGCAGAAGAGTGCAGCCATCAGCCCTCCTCCCAGCACACTTTCAAGGTTGGAGCCCACTCCCTCCCAGGCACAAATCCAGGCATTTAGGAATCTGCATTATCTGATCCATATAATGGGTCACCCGCGGAGTTCAAATTCCAAGAACGAGTGTGTCCTTAAGCAAATGGAACCGGGCAAAGTCTCTTCCTCTGTAAAATTGGGGTGGACCTGGCTGCTCTCTGAGGTTCCACTAACTAATCATGGCTGGGCTCATGAGTCACAAACTCTAAAGTGGATGTTGAATTGTGATTTATGCCGTTTACTGCAGGGCAAGTCCTGGTAGGACCCCCTCCCCAAGCTGGACATGGAGTTATAGCTTTGGCTGCCACGATGGCACATCATCTGTAGAACAAAAGCATTCAAATCTCCATCGTGGTTTGTTTTCTATCTCTGCCCTGGAAACCCTGACCAGCTGCAAGTTCCTTCTGTCATCTTTCTCTACACTTGGCATTAATCTCCTGTAACCACCTGCTGACTGACCACTGCCCAGCTGCCCTGCTTGGAACCCTTAATCGAGATTGCTTACCCAGTGCCAAGCACAGAGCGGTGGCGGTCTACTACTAACTGGCATCATAGTATTCTGCTACTAAAAACAGTAACTAGTAACTGAAATCAGCTCACATCTGAATGCCTGCTATGTACCAGGCATTATTCTAAATACTTTACAACCCCGTGAGGTATGTATTATTACTATCTTGTTATGTTGGCAGATGTGGAAAAAGATATAAAAAGGTGAATTTACTTGCTGTGGTCACTTAGTTAATACAGACAGAACGAGCAGTCCCACACAACTGTCTGTTGAATGAGAACACACGAAGGGCAGTCGAGCTGTAAATAAAACAGGCCTGGGCCCAAACTCCAGCTCAGCAATTTGCTAGCTGTTTCCTTGTGTTTCTGTTGTTTTGTTTTTCCTGTACTGGGAATTGAACCTAGAGGCATCCTACTTCTGAGCTCACCCCAGTCCTTTTTTATTTTGGAAGAGTCTTTCCAAGTTGCTAAGGCTGGCCTTGAATCTGCGATCTTCCTGTCTCAGTCTCCCAAGTACTGAGATTACAGGTGTGCAACACTGCAACCAGCTAGCTGTTTTTTTAGATAAGTTGCTTAAGCCTTCCTGGGTCTGTTTCTTCGCCTGTAAATAAGATAGCAACATCTGCCTTGTGGGGCTATTCTGAAGCTCAGAGATAAATGTATGAAGAGAACCTAGTGGTGTGCATGGCCCGTTTATGTACTCACATACTTGCTGAGCTTCTACAACACGGAAGGATCTGTGATAGGACGTGGGAAAACAGAAGAAGAAAGCACAGCCCCTGCCCTCAAGCCACATGTAGTGACCAGGAAACGAAAACACAACAAAATCACATAATACCACGTGGAAAAGACAGTGTTACTCACAGGATATCACTGGAGCACAGAGGAGACCAGCTGAGGACAAGGACAGCGGAATGGAGTTTGCAAAGATGAGTGAGGCTAAACAGGCCAACAGGATGGATGGGAGAAGGACATCCAGGGCCAGGTTCTTCATTTTGTCAGTCCATCAGGCTGCACCCTTAGATACTGACCTTGACCTTATTCCCATACCTCATACCCAACCTTTCAGAAAGCACTGTCTGTGCTACCTTTTAAATTATATCCAGAATCCAAACTATATATAGGGTTCCCACTTATCTAAGAGAAACTAGAGTGGACTAAGAGAGACTAGAGTCGAATACTAAGCCCAAACCTAAATGAGTTACCTTTGGGGAAGGGAAACAGGTATAGGAATACAAGCTGGATTTCTTTGAGTACAACGTGTCTCATAGATTTTAATTTGGAACTGTGTAATTATTCGACATAATTACAAACATAAATTTTAAAGCAATATCCAACAAGTAGAAGCTAAATGAAACAAATGAACCCAACTAAGTATCACATTGATGATATAACCTCTAGAGGAACTATCTCAAGTGACTTTAAGATACAAAGTAACTCTCTAAAGAGTTACAGAAGCCATGTGACACTATTGCCAGTAGTGTGGGTATTTGGTATTCTGTGACTGTGTGTTATGGCACAAAGCAAATAAGCAATTATTTGGCATAGAAGAAAAGTAGGGGGATGGGAGAAAGCAGGATCATTATGAACCCAGGATGTATTTTGTCTTTAAAAAATTTTTTTGTGCTTGTTTCTAGCTCTGTCCACTGAAAAGGCCTACCCGCAAAGAGCTAGCCAGAAGCAGTAAGCACCCCGCACACCAAGAGCAATGCAGAAAATGCACAAGATAAGCCTTGACACCAGAAAGCAATGGGGGGAGGGGAACTACTAGGGTGTGAAAAAACGTGTCAAGAGAAGGGGGTACAGTGATGCAGGCTGCAATCAATGACTTGGGAGGCTGAGGCAGGATTATCGTTCGCAGCCAGACTGGCCTCATTGAGACTGTCTCAAAATAAAAAACAAAATAGGGCTGGGCATGTAGCTCAGTGGTAGGGCGTCCTTGGGTTCAATCCTTAGTATTGCAGAAAAATAAAAAATAAAAAGAATCAAGAGCCAATGAAGGAGCCTCCCATGGGCCAAAGATGGGTTCATTTGAGCTTCAATTTAAAATAATAATAATAATAATAACTGCGTGGATTCAAACACAAATGTGTGTTTAAAACCATGAGTTCACAATAATAAGATAAAGACAGGAAGAGAGAGGGGCTTCATTAATCAACCCTTGGAGAAGGCTAAGCAACCCTTCCCCTTTTTTTTATCTGATGAAGGGGGGAAAAATCAAGCCTTTTTCCTGCCTTTGTTATATACACTCTACTTCAGGGTAACCAAATATCCGATGAAGGAGAATTTTTTCTTCATAGAAGTGTTCCAGCTAACAAAGAAGGACTGTTGCAATGTGCCACTTGCAACCCCTAATAATGGAACTAGGCCATGGTCACAAAAACAGTAGCAACCATAAAATGCAACCTGTGAGGTGGTTTTGTCAAAAATCTAATCTGAATCTGTATCTAATCGAATCTCTAATTGAACAGTCAGGTACACAGGAGACAGAGGCATGGGTTAAATGTCCCCATGGAATACAATCAGCAAAATCCAAACTTGAGGGAAATCTACAGAACAAATGATGGGGTTTGCTCAACAATGAGATTACAAGATGACGATGAGCGGGGAAAGGAGACTTCAAACGAGTAAAAAGACTCAGGAGACAGGTCAACCAACTTCAAGTCATTGTTTGGATCCTGGTTCAAACAAACTGTAAACAAGGAAGAATAAGACTCCCACTTAAAAGAATTGAGAAATTCTGAACAGACTGGATATTTGGTGACATTAACAACTACTGATATTTTAAATGAGATGAGGATATTGTGACAGTGTTTTAAAAAATAAGCTCTCATGTTTTAGAGACATGATGAAATGTTCAAGGATGAAATTATATTATGGCTAAGATGTTCTTCACAATAATCCAGAGGGGTAGAAATAGGTAAAAAAAAAAAACAAAGGAGACTGGTCATGAGTAGACACTTGTTAGAGATGAACCGTGGGGGTGTGGCTTTCTGCTTTCTGCTGTGTTTCCCCTTACTATTATTATATTTGAATTTAGAGGGCTGGAGATACAGCTCAGTGATAGAGTGTTTGCCTAGCCTGTGTGAGGCCCTGGGTTAATCACCAGCACTGAAAAAGAAAATCGAATTTAGAAAGTTATATATACACATATATATGTATGTATATATGTGCATGTGTATATATGTATATATACACATATACATGCACACCTCATATACATTAAATACAATGTACATATTTGTTATACACACCCTTATATAGATATAATCTACCTTTTCTCACTACCAATGATACTCCCCACCTTATCTCCCCTGAATTATTGCAACAGGCTCTTAATTGGGTGTCTTTGCCTCCACTCCTGCCTCTCTTAGGTCTGGCTAATAGAGAAAAATGAAAGTGATCTTTTAAGCAACAAGGCAAATCAGCCAGGCATGGTGACACTTGGGAGGCTGAGAGAGAAGGATCACAGATTTGAGGACAGCCTCAGCAACTTAGCAAGACCCCGTTTCAAAATAAAAAATAAAAGTGCTGGGGAGCCGGGCGTGGTGATGCACACCTGTAATCCCAGTACTTGAGAGGCTGAGACAGGAAGATCCCAGGTTTGAAACCAACCTCAGCAACTTAGTAAGGCCCTCCGCAACCTAGTGAGACCCTGTTTCAAAACAAAAAATAAAAAGGGCTGGGAGTGTAGCTTGGAGGTAGAGTGCCCCTGGGTTCAATCCCCAGTACAAAAGAGGGAGGGAGGGAGGGAGGCAGAGAGGAAGGGAGAGACAGAGACAGAGACAGAGACAGAGACAGAGAGAGAAGGCAAATCATGTTTCTATGCTGCTCAAAACCTTCCCATGTCACTTGGAGTAAAAGTTCTTTCAGCCCTTGAGGCTGTGCAGGAACTGGCCTCCGTTGCTCTCCGGCCTCTGCGTCTCTTTCTGCATCTCTTTCTGCAGCCACGCTTTCCCTCTATTCAGCCTGTACTTGCCTCAGGACTCTTCCATTTGCCATTCTGCTACTCAACCACCCAGACACTCACCTGCCTTGCTTCTTCGCTTCCTACAGCTCTCTACTCAAGTGCTTCTTTTGTACAGAGGCTTTCCAAACCACCGTATGTAAGGCAGGACTCCCAATGTCCTCATGCTAGTTTACTTTTCTTCATGGTACTCTTTATTCTGACCGCCCACCCCACCCCACCACACACACATGTCCTGTCTCCACATACTAGAAAAGAAGTTCCATAATAGGATACTTTCATTTGGCCACTATTATCTCCCAGAGTACATAGCTCAATAAGTACTATTAATTTTTACTTTAAACCTCTGGACTCTAAACTGATCAGCAACACGATGCACGGAGCGCTGAGTAGAGGGGTGGTGGAGTA
Organism: Glis glis; assembly: GCA_004027185.1. Lineage (NCBI taxonomy): Eukaryota > Metazoa > Chordata > Mammalia > Rodentia > Gliridae > Glis > Glis glis. The sequence goes on along the minus strand of PVJS01010471.1, from coordinate 29,175 downwards.
AACAAGAACCACATTATAAGTATGTCCCTTAAAGACACTTGAATTTTATCTTCCAGGTAATGGGAAGTCTTAAGCTATATATAAGAGGCCTTCAAATTTTAGTTCTAGTCATTCTTACCACCACCATTATTATATTAAAAGAAGCAGCCAGGCAAAGTGGTGCATGCTGTAATCCCAGTTCTTGGGAGCCCGAGACAGGAGGATTGCAGATTTGAGGCCAGCCTCAGCAGCTTAGTGAGACCCTCAGCCACTTAGAGAAACCCTGTTTCAAAATAAAAAATAAAAAGGGCTGGGTGGAGGTATAGATTCAATCCCCAGTATGAAGAAGAAGAGGAGGAAGAGGAGGAAAAAGAGGAGGAAGAGGAGGAGGTTTTTTTGATGTTTATATGGTGTATATATATATATATGAAGGTTTATCACCTTCTAATTAAAGAAGCTGAACCACTGTATTTCTGGTTAGTCACTTAAGACAGCTGTTTCCTCCTGGGTCAGAATAAAATGTCTCTGTATAAAGAGATCGTCATATACACAAAAAAGGCAATCGTTTCTCCATAGGTTCTGTGAATAAAAAAGCCACAAGGCCATTAGGTGAGAGTGATTATCAGAAAAGAATCTATTCAAGAATTGACAAATCTCTCTCTCTCTCTCTCTCTCTCTCTCTCTCTCTCTCTTTTGCAGTACTGGGGATTGAACCCAAGGGCATTGTACCTCCAAGCTATACCCCCAGCCCTATTTTTTATTCTTTATTTTGAAACAGGCTCTCACTAAGTTGCAGAGGGCCTCACTAAGTAGCTGAGGTTGGCTGCAAACCCAGATCCTCCTGTCTCAGCCTCCCAAGTATGAAATCTCTCTTGATTGGCCACATGAGCCCTAGTAGGGTCAATGACTTCATGGCTTCTGAGGTTTTTGGGTAAGAATGGGTGGATACAAAGAAATCTGAGACTGTTTCCTTCCCCATTTCTGTCCCCACAGGCAAAAACCAAATGCAACTCACCTTTCTACTACTGGCTAGGACCTTAGTTCAGGCCATTTCCATCGCTAGCCTCCTGAGGGTCCTGCTCACTGACTCCCCTGCCTCTGGCTATGGATTCCTCCAGTCCTCTCCCAGGGGGTGCTGTTACAACGCAAACTGGATCTTGCCCTCCCCCTTCTTAGAAGGTACAGGGCCCATCCATCCTCCATCACTCGGCTGCAGTCCCAGGGAACAGCCCAGGCGCTCACTTCCTTCTAGAACTTTTCACACACTCTCATGGGTATCCTCTGCTGCTTCAAAGGTATTTTTGCTATTTCTCCTCCAGGAACAGTTCTGCATGTGCAAGCAGGAATAGCCATTGAAAAGCCTTCACATTGCTCACCACCTTGCCAGAGGCTGTCAAGCTGAAGGGTTTTGTAGTCTGTGTTCTCCCACTTCTGTGTCAAACACGGTTACATCTTATATTTGCAGTTTTCATGTCTGCCTAGAAAATTTTGCAAGTATAATCTCATCTGGGAGTCTCCCTTTACCGCTGACACAGTTTTGTTATCACCCTCTCCAATACAAAGACAGTTACATTACCCTAACAACAAAATTGCCACCTTTTTCTCAATTATCTAGTCTAAGAGATTCAAAATTTATCTTCAGGAGAACTTCTTAAAATGAATGAATCTAATACAGACATAGCTGAAACCTTGGTTCCTTTGCATAATAATTTTGTTTATTTCTGTTAATATCCATTATGCTTCTTGTGTTTATAAAGGTCATGAAAACAACCCATACTGATTTTCCAGGCTCTGCTTCCACATAATATAATCAAACACAAGACAATATTGAAGATTAAAGTTTGGAGAAAATAAACAGTCAAAAGGAATTGCATGAGGAACATTGTAGAAAGCATTATTGAGGTTGGGGTGGAGCATAATTTGCAGTTATTTCCTTAAATGTTTAAAACAATACCCATGGAAGAAACAACCTTAACTCATTTTTCTAAATGGCACTGATTTTTTTTTCTTTTGGTAATGGGGATTAAACCCAGGGGTACTCTATTTCTGAGCTATACCCTCAGCCCTATTTTGTTTTTCTTTTTATTATTATTATTATTATCATCATCATCATCATTATTATTATTTTGAAACAGGGTCTCACTAAGTTGCTATTATTATTTTGAAACAGGGTCTCACTAAGTTGCTAAGGGCCTCTCTAAATTGCTGAGGCTGGCCTCTAATCTGCTATCCTCCTGCCTCAGCCTCCCACGTACTGGGATTACAGGTGTGCACCACCATGCCGGGCTACACTGATACTTTTTAGAGCTACTATGTTTCTCAGGTGTGCCAATTATTTGTACAATAACATCAGGGTGGGAGTACTAGTTCTGTCCCCTCCTAGCTATGTTCTGACCTTGGGCAAGTCAGTTAACCCTTTTGAGCCTTAGTCTCCTCAGCCATAAAATGAAGATAACTATTCCCAGCTCATAAAGCAGTTGCAAAAATGAAGTCAAGTGATGTCCGTAGAAGCACTTTATAAACTTAAAAATGACACATTGATGGATTTTATTCATGGTCAATGCCAAAGAGTAATACAGTTAGAAGACAAGACTTCCCAAAGTTTCAATTTTCTACCTGAGAGTCTGTTTATTTCTCCACACTGTTATTTCTATTGTAATTGAGAGTACATCAAAAGGATCTCTGCTGATCCTGGACACGGGACAAGTCCAGAATGTACTTTTAAGTTCCCACAATTAATTTGGGGGCTTGTGTTCTTTTTGCTTGCTTTTTAAGAAGAACCTGTTAGTATGTTAAAATCCTTAATATGAACAGCTGAATTAACATTAGATTAAGAACTCAAGTGCCCAAATTGGAACAACGTACAAACTGCTAGTTATTGATGGACGAGAGCCAGATGATGCACATCTGTGAGGCTGTAGTCACTGGAAATAAAAGAATTTGCCATTGTTTTCAGAACAGCTCAACCCCTCGATCAACAGAACACCCTTTAGACACCCTCAGATCCTCTACAGATTTGAGGTTTGAGATTCTGATGTAACAATCTAATTTCCAACGCATTAAGTGCTTGAATGGGTTTTAAGAGGAAAGGATGATCTAAGTATTTTTATAAAACATTGCTAATATCCAAGGTAGCACTGCTTCCTTATATTCAAAGCCCCCCGGGGAGGGCCTGAAAGATCTCTGTTGATTTAACCACATCCAAAGGTGAACTTAATGAAGTGAAAGAGAACAGCACTTCATCAAGAAGGTTGCTGATCGCTCTTCCGAGGCTGTCTAAGCAAAGTAGAATTTGACAAGCGTGAAGGTGTTTACCCCTGGCTTCATTGAGGCTGGTCCAGAAATAGCCATTGATTCTTGGGGGCAGAGGGTACTGCTGACAATGAGCTTCTGTTTCCCCTCCTGTAGCAAACAAACTGTGAAACATATGAGGCTTGAACATAATAGTAGTTTTTAATTTCTCATTTCTTTCTGAATTTCAAAATTCAGAAACAGGGGCATTTGTTTTTGCTATTCCTTCTTCTCGGAACCACTTCCTGGCTCTTTGCATGACTGGTTCCTTCTTGTCCTCCAGCAGAACCCCCTGCTATTGCCACACATTCAGAAGGATGGTGTTTCCCCACTAAACCCGCTCCACAGTTTCCTAGACATTTGTTATTCTGAAATATCTAGATTTCCAGTGCCCCTGCTATGGTCTACAGATCCTGATTTGGGTTGGAAAGCAGAGTTTACCATAGTGATATGTTGTTTTTCATAGAGTGCCCCATTGTTCAGATTTGTATACATAACCCATCCATCATACTAATAAGAAAGAACACCCTACATTTAAAAAATTATAAAAGGCTGTCATTGGGCGTGGTGATGCACACCAGTAATCCCAGTACTTGGGAGGCTCAGACAGGAGGATCACAGGTTCGAGGCCAGTGTGTAGTAACTTAGAGAGATCCTATTTCAAAATAAAAAAATAAAAAGGGCCAGGGGTATGCTTCAGAGGTAGAACACCCTTGGGTTCAATCCCCAGTGCCACCACCACCACCAAAAAAAAGCAAGACTAACAACAAATAGCCTAGAAGAGTCTGTGAGCAATTAGAGCCTACAATCTCTCTAACCAAGTGTAGCAGGGTCAGCAAACAGGACTGGCACCAGGTCCCAGGACATGCCGAAAGACTCCAGAAGAGGAAATGGAAGTCTATCCACCCACCCGAGCAATGAACATGAAGCAGCAAGAAAATGAAGAGTCCCAGCTTGGCATCAGACGACATGAAGCCAGATCCCAACTCCACCACACCTAACAGTGATATGTCCATGCCTCGGTTTCTCATGCAAAAAGAAAACACCCCAAGGAGCACTGCTGACAGCAGGACGGAAGCACGGGGACAACAGCCCTTAACAATTTGGTCACCAACTCTCTGGTCTGACCTGAGCTCATACTCAGCAAACAGGATGCAAGACCCGTCCTTTCAACTGGGGCTTATAACCTATTTAAAACAACACTTCCTGCTCACGTTATAATTGGAAGTGTCTAATTACTGTGCGACTCCTGAGAGGGCTTTTTGAAGTGTTAATGAGCCACTCTGATTTGCCTGACATCAAGGTGAGTGGGCAATGACCTCGGGCCAGCACACTTAGATAAGCTGGTAGCAGTTTCATCCTGTATTCACTGTGTGACCTTGGGAGGTTACTTCATCCTGCTGGAAAATTTGGCCTATAAATTGGGGATTGATAATAGTACATGCCCCCTAGAGTTCCAGATTAAGTAAGATAATGCATCTTAACTATTAAACAGTCCCAGCAAACAAATTAGTGAGCCCCAAATAAATTTTACCATTGTGACCTCCTCACCAAAGATTCTGAAATTCAGACCTTCATGGAATCCTGAGAATTCCTTGGAAGGTCATGTTTTGCCATCTCTCCTGGAAATAGAACTTTAGAAGTCTGGGAAGACAATGGCCATAAAGTACCAACCAGAGCCTGTTTTCCTGCAGCTGAAACAGAAAGGGTGTGGCAGAGACTGATATTTGCTAACCAAAATCCTTTTCCCCAAGAATATCAGTTGGTCAGACAGCCTCCTACAATAAAAGACTACATTTCCCAGCCTGCCCTTCAGGTAGATGTGCCCATGTGATTAAATTCTGACCAATGGGATGTGTGTGGAAGTGAGAGTGCAACTTCCAGGCTATTTCTTGAGGGAAGAGCAGAGCTTCTTCTATCTTCTTCTAACCTTCAGATTGGCTAGGTGGAAAAAAATGTGTGAGTTGGCCATCTTAGATAATGATGAAGAAAGCAACATCCTAAGGACCAAAGACCAACAAGACAGAAGGAGCTCGGGACCCTTGCTATGTCACAGGGTAGAGCATCCATTCCAGATCAGACTTTTATATGAGCAAGAAATAATCTTCTACCCATGTAAGCTACAGTTGGGCTTTTGTTACATGTAGCCATGGCCTCAAAAATATGGTAGACTCTGTGGAGAATGAAAGGAAAAAGGCAGAATGTGGTTGAGGGTTACAATGTGTCCCTGGCATTAAACAGCCTCTATAGGACTCCAAGCAATCAACCCAAATTTGGAATATCAAGATCAGCTCCAAAAACAAGAGTGACATTGGCCAGCTGGAGAGTGACCATAAGGAGAATGACCAGGGCAGTGAAAGGTCAAGAAAACCCATCTCACGAGAAAGGCTGGAGGAGCTAGAAGGAGAAAGCCAAGCCAGAAAGGCAAGATAAGGTTTCGAGTAACTCAAGGGTGGTAAGTTGAACAGGGCTCCTCTCTTTGCACTCAAATTGCTTCGTCTGTAAAAATGGGTAAAACCAGAAAATTCCTTTTTAGTTATACCATGAAGGACCTATAGATCCAGAGGAACTTACGTCACACCGAAGGCTAGAACTGCAACGCGCGTAGACATTGCACTAGATTCTCACTGAACATCAAAAGACAATTTCCTGAAACTTGTACAGCCATAGAACGCAGTCTTCCAAAGTCCAGACCTGCCTGACTGAAGGGTTCAGTCAGGGGCTTGAGGTCCCTAGAGGCAGTGCTGAGCCTTAGAAGGTCCATGGAGTTCCCAAAGCAGTTCCCTAGAGAATCAGCTCCTTCTTAACAGATTGGTCAGAAAAATGACCAGGCTTTGTAATAGACAACCCTGGGTTCGGATCTAGCTCTGCCACTTACCTGGCTACATGATCCTGAACAAGCTATGCACTTTTATTTATTTACTTTTTAGCTTGAGTTTCCTCGTTTTAAAAATGAGGATAGTAAAACATAATTTGAATATGCTGTGTGTGTGTGTGTGTGTGTGTGTGTGTGTGTGGTGCTGGGGATTGAACCCAGGGACATTCTATTTTATTTATTTCATTTTATTTGGAAACAAGGCTTTGCTAAGTTGCTAAGAGCCCCGCTAAGTTGCTGAGGCTGGCTTCAAACCTTTGATCCTTCTGTCTCAGCCTCCCAAGTACTGGGATTACAGGCATGTGCCACCACACCTGGCTGAATATAGCTTATATAAAATGATAATGCATAGCAAGCACACAGCACAGCTCATGGCTACTTATAGTACTCATCATTTTCTTATTACCTTTGCAAATAGAAGAAGAGAAATACATGAGGAGCTCAGAAGATGAGAATTAGTCATACTGGTGGAAGCATCAGCAGGTAGCGGACTGTGCAAGTAGCTGTATAGCGAAAAGAAGCCAGGGCTTCCACATGAATGCCGTGCTTAGAATGCAGGCAGGACCAAAAGCCACTCGGAGGGTGGGAGAGGAAGGAGAGCTGGCAGCTGCAGGTTCATCAGAAACTGGGGAAGGACTGTCATCCACACATCCATCGCCCATCTAATATTTCCTGATGACCTGCAAGCCGCTACAAACCAAGAAAAGTGCCACAATGAGGAAAATACAGAGTACAAGCTGCACACGGGTAAGAAGCACCTGACCCAGATTGAGAGGATCAGATAAGGGTTTCCGGAGGAAATTTCTAACTGGAGACTTGCCTTACTAAGGCAGAGGCGTCTGAGGGTGAAGGGTATGTGGGGGGGGGGGGAAGCAGGAGCTCAAGCTGATGATGTGTCTGGGAATTGTGGGTAATCAGAAATCTCGATAAACCCCTTAAAAATTCAAACATTCTGGGTGACCACTAAGACTTAAGTCCTTTCCATCTTTAAGGTTCCAAAATTTTGGATTCAGCAAAATAAAGTAAATGCCCTACATACTGGGGTCAAAGGGTTTCTTGTTTATTTTTAAAGAATAGTGGTAGGTGTGGATGCATTTAAAAAAAGACATGAGGGTTCCTTGTGATTTTTGGAACTGTTTAGTATCTTGATTGTGATGGTGGATTTTGGAGTCCTCAGAGGTAATAAAATAGTATAGAACATAGCAAACACCCACTATAAATGCAAGTAAAACTAGGGAAATCTGGGTCGACTGAAGCAATGTCAGTACCCTGGATGTGACATTACACTACAGTTTTGCAATGTAGTACCATTGAGAGAAATAGTTTCTCTCACATAGTTTACAGGTATCTTTCTGCACTGTTTTTCACAACTATAAGTGAATCTGTAATTATCCCAACAAAAATTTTAGTTACAATGTAGCTGTAGAAAAACTAAAGTTAACTTATAGTTGTAAAAAATATAAATTTAATTGTCAAAATGTTGGCAAAACCATAAAAATTTATTACTATTACTCTATTACCCAAATATTCTTTTGTAATATTTTGATCTAGTCCCTTCATCTTTTGCTACTACATAGCATTACAATAATATTCCTATGGGCATATATAAATATATGTGTGTGCATATATGTAGTTTAATGTATATAGTTTGCTTCTTGTTTATTCCATTAATTTTATATTTTGAAGATCTTCCTGTTATATTACAAATTTCTTAAACATTTACTTATTTTTAATGGCTAGTTAATAGTACTCCAGATGTATATCATAATTTTCTGAACCAGTTCCCTCATTTGGGGACATTTTAGACTATTTTAAATTTTTCCTATTATAAATAATTCTGCAATAAATTAAATCAAACTGGTTGCCAACATTTCTGAAATGAAAGAGAACAAATCCTCAATACGAAATGTTAAGAGTTAGAACAGATTTTAAAACTCATCTGGCCAAACACTTCCCCTAAAACAAACATACACCCACACATAAGTTGTTTTATAGTTATAGAAATTATATGCCTATTCTCACTTTGGGAAGAACAATGACCAATTTCAAAAGTTCTCCATTTAAAGAAGAAGGAAAAAAAAAGCATGAGCTACCAGCCTTGCTCTGGGTCATGTTTGACCTTGTAGAGTCAAAGAGAGAAGGCAGAAATGAAGGAAACAATAGAGAAAAATAGTGAACGCTTTGAAACATGATAGATGTGTTTCCTGTTCCCATTTTCTATGACCTTGGGGAATCCATTTAACTATTTTATTTCTTCATCTATAAGCATACAGTCCTCTACACTGAGCCCTGGATGAATATTTCTTTTCTAAATGACTGAAGTACTGGCATGTATAGGAACTCAACGGCTCACAGTTACTCAAACGTTCTGCATTCTTCACGGCTTCCAGCGTGAGGTCCCCTCACTGTGGTCTCCAACCAAGGACACTGCCTCTGCCTCAAGGTCAGCGTGGGTTCCCATTTCAGGGCGGCCTTCATCAACCCACTTACTTCCTGCCCTTACTTGTTTGTAGCTACACAGATGCTGGCAAAGGAACCATTCAAGGGTCGGTTTTGATCCTTCTCCATCTTTGAGGAGGGCTTTGCCAACCATGTTGACACCACAAGACGGACTCCTCGTCCCCTACTCTGGCTACAGCTATTGGGGGAGAGATAAATAACACCTGTAAAACAACTGGTTTCTTTCCTCCTGGAATTCAGAATTTGGGATTCAGAGGCAGAGATGATCAGGGAAGACTGGTTGCTTGAAATAGTGATATGCAACTCTGGACCTTTGGGAAGCCACATACACAGAGAAGACAAGAACACTGGTCTGCAGAGAGAACTGAGGATGAAACAAATGTGCAAGAAAGAGAAGGAAAACCGGAACCAAGGAGCTCTGAAGAGAAATGGCATGCCAGGGGCCCTCAGTTCTGGAGTTCTAGATCCACATGACTCTGGGTTCGGCTTTCTGCCCCTAGGACCCAGAATTTACCCCAGGACTTTATAATAGCTCTCTCTGGTTTTTAATTAAGATGTTTTAAAATAGGTTTATTGCTTGGCGTGGTGGTGTACATCTGTAATCCCAGTACCTGGGAGGCTGAGACAGGAGGACCGCAGGTTTGAAGCCAGCCTCAGCAACTTAGAGACACCCTCCGCAACTTAGTGAGACCCAGGTTCAGAATAAAAACTAAAATATGGATGAGCATGTAGCTCAGAAGTAGAATGCTCCTGGATGCAATCCCCAGTACCTTAAATAAATGAATAGATTGATAGATGATAGATAGATAGATAGATAGATAGATAAAAATAGGTTTATTACTTGCAACCAAAGATATTTTACTAAGGAATGGGTAAAGAGTCAATGCTTTTTCCTCCATCTCTTTACAATTTTATTTCTTCCTCTGAAAATGCTCTTTCCAACTTTATCTGAATATTCAAATCCTATTCAACCTTTAAGACTGACTTCAAGTACCACCTAAGCAGAAAGGTCTGCCTCTGCCTCCTCTGAACTCCCTCACACGGGCACAAGTACCTCAGCTCGGCACATGTGCCTTAGTTATTCCTGCACTTGCCTTTTCCTCCCTTTAAATCGCTTCCTCTCTCCAGGCCTCAGTTTCCCCACTCTCAGAGTAAGTGGACTGGATGAGTTTGGTGGTTGTTGAAACAGGTTCGACGCAGTCCTGGGTTCTGCAGTTAACACAGCAGACAACACTGTTGGAGGGAGAGAGTGGAGTGGTCCCTAAAAAGCAGTGTCCGGCCCCTGCCTCCTTATTTTAACCAGAGTTACTCTGTTTTCATACATCCTATATATTTAGAGTCTGGGTAAGACTTTATTGAGAAAAGAAACCAAGTACTAATCAAATCTGAAAACCCTAAACCAGAAAAATCCATATAGTTCCAAGATTCAATAGCAGTAGTAGTTCAATACAAATAACAAAAACAACTGAAATTTCATTTTAAAAAGTTTTCAATATAAAAATAACTAAAAATTTTTTGAGCTAGATATTGTTCTCAGCACTCTATACTTACTAATATTTTAACCAACACAATAAAATGAGGTACATATTCTTAACCCCACCCTAAAATGAAGACCTGAATCACATAAATTAGAAGTCAGGGTGGGGGCACTGTTCAGTGGTATAGCACTTGCCTAGCATATATGAGGTCCTGGGTTCAATCCTCAGCATGTGCGCATTTGTAACCACAATACTCTCCTCTAAGATCCTCTAGGACAGATACTTTAGCTTTTGTTTTGTTTTTTATCCCCCACAGCATAATACTTGGGTTTCTATTTAGCAGTGTTTGTTGAATGAATAAATGTCTGAGCAAACAAAAGAAGTCTATCTTGGATTCCATGTAAACTGAGGCATAAGTTTAAACCTTCCAGTACCTCAGCTGCCTCCAAGTGATAGCCCTAGCAAAGCAGAGGCATTTTAAAACTTAGGTCTTTTCCACATCGACTCCCCAAAAAGCAAAGACCCTTCCTGCAGCCTGTTCCGAAACTCCTTTGGGGTATGCTTTAATTTGTGGTACTGACTAGTTTCAACCTCAGTGCCATTGACATTTGGGGGAGATTATTCTTTGTTGTGGGGAGCCATACTGTGTAGTATAGGATGTTAAGCAACACCCTGGCCTCTATCCAGAAGATGCCAGTAACAATTCCTCCCACTATTGTGACAATCAAAAGTGTTTTCAGACATTGCTAAATGTCCGAGGAAAAGGCAGCAAAAATAGCCCCCTCTTGGCAACCCCTACCTTACATGACTCACTTCTGTAGAAACACTACAAAAGATGGGGGAATGAGTGAGACTCTGTTTCAAAATAAAGAATAAAAAGAGCTAGGTGTGTAGCTCGGAGGTAGAATGCCCCTGGGTTCAATCCCTAGAATGAATGAATGAATGAATGAATGAATGAATAACAAGGGCTGGGGATGTAGCTCAGTAGCAGAGCATTTGCCCAGTATGCACAAGGTTCTGGTTCAATCCCCAGTACTGTGAAAGAGAAAAAAAAAAAAAAAGGAAACAAGCAATACCTAGACATACTTAGAACATAAACACCGATTTCCTTTCATTCTTGGAAAGTCGCTGGCTGCATCCTCCACCCTCAAACTTCTCCTTAAACTGGATGTAACAAGCATTATTTCTGGTTGACTGTCACCCCTGACTACTTACTGACGGCCTCAGCAGAGAGTTCTGGTGGTGAAGTACCCTGCACAGGTGAGAGGACTCCCGGTGTTTTTAAACTGCCTCCACACTCAAGAATGACCCCAGGATGGATGTAACCAAGAAAAGCTTCAGCGTCTTGTAAAATGGAGAGAGCAAAAAGATCTGGAAGAAACCTCAGGATAATAAAATATTCGCAAACTGCCCTACTTTCACTTCAACACAGCCGACACTTATCAAGTATCTGCCACAAGGCAAAGTATATGATAAGAGAGGCATTATCTTTTTGCAGAGGGGAAAGAGAGACACAGAGGGGTAAAGTGACTTGCCCCAGGTCACAAAGCTAGTTAGCAATGTCAAAAACGTGAATCTGGAACAACCACTGGCTCTCATGTCAGTATTCTCTCTGCTGCTATCTTGAAATATTCCACAAAAAAACCTAGTAGCCATAATCCATGAAGAGTCAGAAAGGTAACTGAAAATCTTTTCATTCATACTTCATGCATAGATACGAGACAAAAGGAGATGTCAAGTATCAACGATGGTCATCCATGGAAAATTAGTTTGTTTTTTTTGCCTTACCGGGGATTCAACCCAGGGGCATTCTACCTCCGGGCCACACCCCCAGTCCTATTTTTACTCTTTATTTTGAAACAGGGTCTCACTAAATTGTGGAGGACCTCACTAAGTAGCTGAGGCTGGCCGCAAACCCGATCCTCCGGTCTCAGCCTCCCAAGTACTGGGATTACAAGCGTGCGCCACCACGCCCGGCTTGGAAAATTAGTTGATCGGTTATTTTTATTGTTTCTTTGTGCTTTCCTGCATTTTTCTAAATTGTTTTGCCTTAAATATGTATTACTTGCCTAATGAAAAGTAATTAAAATCCATTAACAACAAAAATAACTCATAGACATGTCCACATTTAAGGCAGTTTCAAGAGACCCATTACCATAACTTCTCAGTTAATGAAACTTGCAAAGATTAAGAAGTTTGCCAGGCGTGGTAGCGCATGCCTGTAATCTCAGTACTTGGGAGGTTGAGACAGGAGAATCATGGGTTGAGGCTAGCCTCAGCAACTTACAGAGACCCTTGGCCACTTAGTGAGACTCTGTTTCAAAATAAAAAATGAAAAGAGCTGAGGGTGTAGCTCAGAGATAGAATACCCCTGGGTTCAATCCCCAATATCACACAAAAAAATTGAGAAGTTTGATAATACTCAACTTTGAGAAGGATGTAGGGAAACAGGAAGTCTCATACGCAGTTAAAAATTTAAGTTGGACTTGGGAGGCTGAGACAGGAGGATCACAGGCTCACAGCCAGACTCAGCAACTTAGGCCCTCCACAACTTAGTGAGATCCTGTTTCAAAATAAAATAATAAAATAGGGCTGGGGATGTAGCTCAGAGGTAGAATGCCCCTGGGTTCCATCCCCACTACAAAATAAATAAATAAATAAATAAATAAATAAATAAATAAATTGAAGTTGGTACCAGGTTATTAGACAGCAAAACAGCAAGATCTACCATAATGTGAACTGAATATGTTCTTCCTCTGAGCAATTCCATGTCTAAGAATGTTTTCCACATGTAGACCACATAAACAATATACAAAATATATGCTCATGTATATTTCAAAATAACTAGAAGAAGCATGGTGTGGTGATGCATGCCTATAATCCCAGTATTTGGGAGTCTGAGACAGGAGGATCACAGGTTCAAGGACAGCCTCAGTCAGCAACTTAATGAGACTCTCAGCAACCTAGCGAGACCCTGTTTCAAAATTTTTTTAAAAAAGGCTGGGGTTGTAGCTCAGAGGTAGAATGCCCCTGAATTCAATCCCCAGTACAAAAAAAAAAACTAGTAGAGAGGATTTTGAATGTTACCAATAGAAAGAAATGAAAAATGTTTGCTATGTCAATTACACTGATCTCAATACACTGATGTAATGAAATGTCACACTGTGCCCCATAAATATGTACAATTATTATGTGTCAATTGAAAATAAAAATATATTTTATATATGTCCAAAGATATTTTTATTTTTTGTGGTACTAAAGATTAAACCCAGGGGCACGCTACCTCCGAGCTATACCCCCAGTCCATTTTTTAATTCTTTATCTTGAAACAGGGTCTTTTGCTAGGTTGCTGAGGCTTGTTTCGAACCTGTGATCCTCTTGTCTCAGCGTCCCAACTACTAGAATTATAGGCATGCACCACCATGTCTGGCTCAAAATATTTACTACCTATCCGTAGAGGAATTAGGGCAGTGGTATTGAAAGCAATCAGTAGAGAAAATGAGGTACACCTTTAGGTACTAATATAGAAAGTTATCCAAAACATAATGTTAAGTTAAAAATTAACAACAGCATGTACAGAAGGATTCCAGGATGTACCTGTGTCATTTATATGACTGCATGTATTTGCATATGTGGGTATGTAGAAATCTGCATGTGTTTATGTGATTGTGTGTAAGTTTATCTATGCATAGAAAGCTTTCTAAATAAATGCAGAAACCATTATTTTTAGTTATATCTGGAGAATAGGACTAGAAGCTGGGGTGAAAGGAAATGGGTTTTTATTTTCACTTTCATATCACCCTCCGAATTGTTTTAAATTTTCTTTTCATGAACACGTATCACTGCTGTAAACTAAAATGGGCTTTTTAACAAGACAAGAGGCCTGGCTCTCATGAGATTACTTGAAAAACAAAGCAAGACGTGAAATAAAGCAATCATCTGTTACAACTGCAAATGTTCACAAAACAAGACAGTGTGTGAAAGTCCCCAGTCGCTGTGTGCCAGTGAGACGCATAATGGAGACAGTTCTCTCCTGGCACATTTGGAGACAAAGCCGGGCTCCTTCCCCATTAGGAGACTAGAATGGCTGGATTTTAAGATCAGTAAATACAGTTAAATCCTGCTATACTTTTCAAGGCATCCTCAACCCATTTCCCTAGCAGTAAAACCCCAATTTTTCCTGTTCTATCCCTCCAGCTTGTCTCCTCCTATACACCTTAGGCACACGGTGCCCAAGATCTCAACTCTCTTCCTTTGCAAACCTTTACCACACCCCAATATGTCAGAAGACCTGGGCTCTGCTGCTGGCTGGCTTCACATAAGCTCCTTGGACTTCGTAGCACTTCCCCTCTCTAAAACACTTGGTTCATGCCACCTACTTCACTGGATCATTGTAAGATCTAAACGTGAGAGGGCATAAAAAGTGGCACTGCTGGTGGGGGTGTTGGTGATGGGGAAGGCTCTGCATGAGTGGGCTGAGGGATTATATAGGATAGCCCCGTACCTTCCTTTCCACCTCACTGTGAACCTCAAACTGCTCTAAGAAAATAAAGTCTTACATTTTAATTTGTTTAAAAAAATGTTGACCCTTAATGGGAAGTAGTACAGTTGCTGACCTCATCTAATGAAGCCATCTCAATTTTTTTTCTCAACGCGAGCAGCCAAAATGGTCTCTTAAAAACACAACTGGGACCTTGGTTTGTTGCCATTCCCAGTGCACCAGCTATGATCTCCTTTCTGCAAAGCTGCCCCCTCCTCCAGGTCTCTGCTCTTGCTGCACCTAATACAGTCCTGTTTTGCCCAATGACAGGCCTCCCCTGTGATGGTCATACCATGATGGTATGTCACCAAGTGACCTTGTGGCTGTCTTAGTTTATGTAAGTATACCATATGATATGTGTGCAATGATGAAACTGCCCATGACATCCTCAGACTGAGCCGGGCGTGGTGGCACACACTTGTAATCCCAGTACTTGGGAGGCTGAGACCGGAGGATCCAGGTTCGCGGCCAGCCTCAGCTACTTAGGCCCTCCGCAACTTCGTGAGACCAGTATGTACACAATGGAATTTTACGCGGCCACAAAGAAGAACAAAACTACATCATTTGCAGGGAAATGGAGAGAACTGGAGAACATTATGCTAAGTGAAATTAGTAAGTCACTAAGAGTGAAAAGTCGGATGTCCCCCCTAATATGTGGAAGCTAGATAGAATGGGACTTAGAAGGGACTCCCGACAAAGAAGTAGAAAACTTTAGATGAATAAAGAAGGTGACCTAACTGAGGGAGTTGGGAGGGGGGTGGAGGGAAACACACTATAGCACATGATGTACATACACAAACCTATAAGACTCAATCACTATGCTGAGCACGAAAGGGAGGGAAGGGGGAGGGAACAGGGTGAGATTTGAGGGAGGGCTAAATGAGCAATGTGTGCATGTATGATGCTGCTACCCTGATGTGTATCAAAACGTAAAATTACAATGCACCAATAAATGAATATAAAAAACAAAAAAATAAAGGATAAAAAAATAGGGACGGGGGTGTAGCTAGGAGGTAGAACACCCCCGGGTTCAATCCCCATACCACACACACAAAAAAATCCTCAGACTGTATTCCGGTTGTTAAGCAAAGCATGGCTGTATTGAAATGTCCTAGCTGGGCATGGTGGCACACACCTGTAATCCCAGGACTTGGGGGGCTGAGACAGGAGGATCGCAGGTTTGAAGCCAGTCTCAGCAACTTAGTGAGGCCCTCTACAGCTTAGTGGGGACTCTGTTTCAAAAATAAATAAAATAACGCTTACAATCCCAGTACTTGGGAGGCTGAGACAGGAGGATCCGGGTTCGCGGCCAGCCTCAGCTACTTAGTGAGGCCCTCCACAACTTAGTGAGACCCTGTTTCAAAATAAAGAATAAAAAAAATAGGGCTGGGGGTATAGCTCAGAGGTAGAATACCCCTGGGTTCAATCCCCAGTACCACAAAAATAAATAAATAAATAAACAGGCTGGGTTCAATCCCTAGTACCACAAAAAAGAAAAAAAAATGTCCTACACCTGCATAGCCTTTGGCATACCACATAACCATTTCCCTACTATTGGGGAAGCTTCTAAGTGCCGAGGTTTTATCCGCCTGCCTCTTCCTGCTGTGTCCCCGTGGCTAGGGCAGCACCAGCACATAGTAGGAAGCTGGGAGGCCCTTATGAAATGATGAATGAAGAGGATGCACTGCAACGTGCTTTCATGAGTCTCACATCTCACCTCACTGTGATACACACAGGGTCACTGCGATTTTTCTCATTTGAATGACCTGCCCAAGGTCACAGCTTGTAAATGACAAAGGCAGAGCTTACATTTGGAGTTTCTAATTCATAATTCTCTAGCATCCCCACCACTCAATGGCATCCACAAATTTGGACTTGGGAGGGTCGAAAAGAGAGCAGTCTGTCTAGGCTTCAGCTACAGGGGAGGGGAAGAGAAAAAAAATCTGCTTTCCTGCAGAGGTGAGGTGGAAGAGACACAGAGGGAAAATGGTGAGCTATTACCTTGCACGCCCTGGCAGCAAATTAGTAAGTAAAATTTTTTCCTTCATCTGAATGAATGCTGCTGCTGCTGCTGGGATAGAGGCTCAGCAAACCTCTGATCACCAAGTCGCAGTGTGGAGCGCATTGCTAACTAAAGTAGCAAGTGAAATTTTAGGTAGGTCAGATGCAATTACACAAACTGCAAAGTGACACCAGTGTTCACACCTCCTGGGCCACACGCAGCAGGCTGGGAGCTAAGTCACACGCATGCACACACCCCAAGACTACCGTCATCCACAGGCCTTCCTGTGACATGGGGCTCCAAGTCTCCCCAAAACGCTGACTCACTGCCTGGGGAGAAGGGAGGAGACCCAGACAGCAAAGAGGAGGAGGAGAGGGAAGAGGCGGGTGGCAGAAGAGTATCAGAGGCAAAGCAGGAGAGAGAGGGATGAGGAAGTTGATGATGAAGGGGAAGGAGAAAAAAGAGGAAGAAAGAAAAGAGGGAAGGGCGATGCAAGAGGGAGAGACGAAGAAGAATAGGGGGAGGGAGAAATAAGAACTGTTACCCTGCTAAGACTTGCTACAGTACTCAAGTGGCCACATGCTGGTTGCTATAAGGCAGTCCTTGAGAATTTCTGGGGTCAGGGTTTTTCCCAGGTGTTCCTGTTTCCATAGAGACCAAGAATTCCTGCTTTTAATAATCATCCAAGTTTCTCTGATATTTGCTCTTTCTTGTTATGCCTCCATCAGCAAGCAAGGAACCAGAGCCTAGCTCTCACCCAATAAGAATGGGGAAAAGGACAGACCAGCCACCCTACACCTCCTGGCCTCAGCCCAGTGCCCCAGAGCCCAGTCCTATTATTTCCACCGATTACCTTACTCATCCCCCAGGCCAGCAGGGCTTGCTCCTGCCTTCACAGCACTCCCCTGGGGATCTGCACCGCCTGATGGGCAGCCTTCCAAGGAGCAGAGAGCCTGGTGAAAGCTTGCGCCAAGCTGACAGTACACTCAGCTCTTCCACAGACTATTCACGGTGGGCTTGCCCACAGAAAACCAGTTGGTCATATTTTCTACTTTGGGCCAAGACCAGACACTACCTCCTCCCCTGCCACCATGCAAGCTCAACATGTCTGACTTCCCCTGGACCTCACATGCCACCTCCGGCCAGTTGTCACCTGTGCAGGGCTTCCCAGGGCCACCTCTTCTTCCCCAGGCCCGCTGGCACTGTCCCGGCTTAGACCTTTTTTTATCTCTCAGGTTAACAAATACAGTGCCCCTTGACAGTTCTTCCAGGTGCATGCTCTGTCTTGCATCCCCACTAAATCAGAAAGCCCTGGGCCCCCAACTCTGTGCTTCCGGTTAGCACCCCAGGTAAATCTGGTACAGCCAGGAAACACCTGGGATCCATCCTTCACAGAGCTGAAATTATCTCCAGGATTCATGTTCTGTTCTCTGGGGCTGCAGTATGACTTCGGGGGACCCTAGACACTTTACCCTTGTGGACCCATCCTTCTATTAAAAAAAAAGAAAAAGAAAAAAAAATATATATATATAATTACTTTATTAGCATAAAGATTAATTCATTATTGTTATGCTCATTTATTTTATTCAGATTTTAAAGACATTAAAATTAACCATTTTTGTGGGCCCTAAAATTATTGCGGTCCCTAGGCGCTGTGCCTAGTAGATAAGTCAGCCCCACCTTAATTCTGCCCCAGATCTCCAGTGGTTCTCCACTGCCTATAGAAGAATAAAGTACAACCTCCTCAGCAGGCTGCCCCTGCCCCAGGCTCAGTCTATCTTCCCAGTGCCATCTGCTGGAGCGCTTCCCACCCATCTGGGCTTCAGCTTCAAGGCCTAAAGCAATTCTCTTGACACATCATACACCATGATGCCGCTGTGCCTTAACCCTGAGCCCAAAACAATTCTCCTTTCCTTCTCCACCTACTGGTTTCTGCTGCCAGCATCCTCTTCCATTGTGACCTTCCCTAGTCCTCCTGGTTAAATCGTGGCTCTTTCTTTTGCACTCCCCAGCACTTTTTGTGTCTATTATTATACCACATATTCACCCTGCCTCTTGCCAAGTAGCCCTAATTCCAATGTGCACTTCTTTCACAGCCTAACAGTTCTAAAATCAGGAAGTAGCTTCCACTGTGTGCCAAACACACTTGCCAGCTACCAGGTGGAGTCCTACCCTGCAAGACGCCAACTGTAATTTTCTGTACATACAAACCCAACACCGCACCAAAGCCACTGCTTGGGTCATCTGCTTGCTTCTTTAGTGGTGTTATTTGTATTGTTAACACCATGCAGTTGAATTCTAATTTAAACTTTCATCCCTAATACCTTTTTTTTTTTGGTAATGGGGATTGAACCCAGGGGCATTCTACCTCCAAGCTACACCCCCAGCCCTATTTTATTTTTATTTTGAAACAAGGTCTTGATAGGTTGATGAGCATCTCACTACTTGCTGAGGCTGTCCTTGAACCTGCCATCCTCCTGTCTCAGCCTCCCAAGTACTGGAATTACGAGCGTATGCCACCATGCCCGGCTAGTCTCTAATACCTTTTAAAAATATGTTCAGATGAGTTGTTGAAATAAACAGATACTTTAGATCTAGATTATGGCCTGTGACATGAGAGGCAAAGTAATTAAAAGGCAGTAGAAATTGCCAGATCTCTTGGCACATGGTATGAAATTTCCTAATTCCTTGGACCATGAAGGACTTACTTCTCAGACACTGAGCTGCTCTGTTAAAAGCTTCTGGGTAAATTTCAGAGGTAGCTGTTTAATATACAATAACTATAATCTAGTTTTTTCCTAAATTTCAAACTTTGTAACAAAGAAATGCACAATGTGAACTCCAGGATTCTTTGATCTACTTCAAAGTTAAAGCTTTTTTTTTCCAAAAAAAAAAGTTCAAGATGTTGAGCACAGATTATAAAAAGCAGAATAATCACTATAAAGCTTACATATAACTGCAGATGGCTAAAGATATAAAAAAAAACTTTTAACATTAAACCTGAATATGATGAAGATTAAAAGTCTGTGATACTGATTAAGGAAATATGCAGATCAGCTGGGTGTGGTGGCACACGTCTGTATTCCCCGTACTTGGGAGGCTAAGACAGGAGGATTGCAGGTTTGA
Organism: Glis glis; assembly: GCA_004027185.1. NCBI lineage: Eukaryota > Metazoa > Chordata > Mammalia > Rodentia > Gliridae > Glis > Glis glis. Next base: position 9,424 of record PVJS01010471.1, on the reverse strand, counting down.
GGTCAGCCTCAGCAACTTGGCGAGACCCTGTTTCAAAATAAAGAATAAAACAGAGCTAGGAGTGTAGCTCAGAGTTAGAATGCATGTGAGTTCAATCTCCAGTGCCACAAGAAAAAAAAAATACATATATACAAATCTATATAGATAAAAGTCATCTATTGTTAGTTTGTTTAAAAAACTATATATATTTTGAGTTCCTATTTTTCTGCTAAAAAAGTTACCTTTATGACGAGTTTTACAATAGATTGCATTTTGTTTTTGTCAAGAAAGTCTTGATAAGCTCATTATTTACATTTCTGCATTAGGAAACTCTGAAGGGTCTGGGCTATGTATTAATCATCTTTCTCTCCCCTCTGGTGTCCTTGCACATGAAAAACGTTCACTATTGAACTGGTGTAGCTTTCTGCCAACAGTTTCATTACTTTAAGCCTGGCCTCATTTCTGTTAAGATCGCACAGTATACTTATTTTTAGGTTTAGATGGGCATACTTCATTATAAATGGCCTTTTAAAAAATTCAAAATCTGCTCATGCTTTCATTCATTCAACAAGTATTTATCAGGCTCCTAATAAATGCCAAGCAGTGACAAGAATACAAAGGCGAATAAGACGACGCCTGGCTCTGAACTTTATTTACAGTCTAGAGGCAGCGACAGGCCAGGCAGCATATCACAGCCCATGTGATGAGAGCTGCCGAGGAGCCTGGAGAGTGACCATCACATGCAGCCTGCGAGGATTAAGGCGTATCTAAGCCAAGCTCTAGAGAAAGAGCAGGAGAGAACTGGAAACGTGGACGTCCAGAGGGCCATGGAATAAGCTGGCGGCAGCTCAGGGAACAGTATTTGCAAAAGCATAGAAATGGAGGGGCGGGGGTAGTATCTTCCAGTGGAAAAACAACAAGAAGTTTTGTTGGGCTGGCTTTCAGAGGCTCCACAACGGGCTGCTGATGTCCAGTTAAGAACACCCTGGCCTTGATCCTGAGAGCAGTGGGGATCCGTTTTCCTTGGCAAGATATTGTTCCATAAATGTATAAAGCTGAACCAATTATATTGTTCTCTCAGTGCCATATCAAGCTTTTAATCAGCCTTATTCAGCGCTGCTCTTGCTCTGTCTCCCTCATTTCCAGCATTTTAAAACCCTTTATGTTATATTTAAATCAAGAAGACATATTTGCCGGGTTGCAGGAGATTCGAAATGAAAAACAACTGCATTCATTTCTTTTCGGCTCCCTCAATCACTCTTATGTCTCCTTGCCTCAGAGAAAGAAGCAAATAGAAAAATTCCCCACTGAATTCCTCACATGCAATCTGAAGGGCATTTCTTTATGGTATTTTACTCCATACAGAATGAGGCGAGCCTATATAACTTCAGGCAAACAGATTAATCTCTGTGCCTTGACAGAGTCACTGCAGGAAGAAGGTAACTATTCCCTACCTTATAGAATTCTTAGGAGGGTGAAATAAGATACAATATGTACAGTGTTTAGCATGATGCTTGGATTATAATCATTAAATTGTCACTATTTTTAAACTGGGTGCAATGGGACATGCCTGTAATCCCAGTACTTGGGAGGCTGAGACAGGAGGATCCCAAATTGGCAATTTAGCAAGACTCTGTTTCAAAATTTAAAAAATAAATAAATAACTTGGGTGTGGTGGCACACACTAGTAATCCTAGTACTTGGGAGGCTGAGATGGGAGGATTACAAATTCGAGGACAGCCTCAGCAAATAGTGAGACTCTCATTAGCCTAGAGAGACGCTGTTTCAAAATAAAAATAAAATAGGGCTGGGGATTTGACTTTGAGGTAGAATGCCCCTGGGTTCAATCCCCAGTGCCAAAATAAATAAATAAATAAATAAGTCTGGAATGTAGTTCAGTGGCAGAGCACCCCTGGGTTGAATCCCCAGATACACACACACATACACACACACACACAAATGTAGCTATGTTTATTACTAAGCATTATTGAACAGTGTACATATAATTATATAGACTTTGAATTTGTATTTTATTACAATTGTATATATAAACATATATATTATACATATTTATACACATGTACATTATGTGTTGAAAGTCCTTCTAGAAACTCTCAATAGAAGTTATCTCTAACTGAATTACATACACCTATAATCTCAGTACTTGGGAGGCTGAGACAGGAGGATCGCAGGTTCGAGGCCAGCCTCAGCAATTTAGCGAGGCCCCCAGCAACTTAGCAAGACCCTGTTTCAAAATAAAAAATAAAACAGGGCTGGGGTGTAGCTTGGAGGTAGAAGGCCCCTGGGTTCAATCCCCAACACTACAAAAAATAAATAAATAAAAGGAGTATCTCTGCGGCAAAGGCCTAAAGAATCAGAGATGAGAGGAAGTGCTTTACTTTTTTTCATTTTATTGTTTTCTGTAATCTTTAATTCTTTTTTTAACCAAGAGCATGGGAATCTTTTGTAATAAAAACTGATTAATGAACTGTTATGCTAAATCAAAAGTACAAATTATTCTCCAGACTTAGAATGATTACATGGAAATGAATAATGTAGAAATGCAAATGAAGAACTTAGGTTTGATTAGCCTAGAAAAGAGGAGACCTGGACCAAGAAGAGAATAGTACCTGTTCTCAAATAGTCAACGGGCTGCCATGTGAAAGGAGGATTGGCTTTACTTTATATCTAGAGAGTAGAAAGGTTATCAAGTGTGGTGGCACACACCTGTAATTCCAGTACTTGGGAGGCTGAGACAGGAGGATTGCAGGTTCTAGGCCAGTCCCTGCAGCTCAGCAACACCCTGTTTCAAAAACAATAAAATAAAATAGGGCAGGGGGTATAGCTCAAAGGTGGAATGTCCCTGGGTTCAAGCCCCTGTACACACACACACACACACACACACACACACACACAGAGTAGAAAGGTTGATTTTGCCCAAACAAAGAAAGGGCTCTGTGCTGATGAGAGCAGTCCAACCATACAGCCTCTGAAGCCGTAATAAGACCCCATCACAGAAGGTGTTCAGCCTGGGCCACAAGGCTAACTTGTTGGTTCAAGGGATTCCCCTTCTAAGCCCAAGAGGCCTGGCAGGCCCCAAGCATTTAAAATTTGGTATTTAGATAAAATATCTTGCTCTGCTATGAAGTAACTAGTGCATCTTTCAATGATTATCCAGAAACAGACAAATTATAGCTACACATTAAATAAGTCAGATAAATCAACTTTGCCTCCAACCTACAAGGCCCTTAAATAGGCAGGTGTTCTTAAGAAAGAATTATTATTACATATATGCTTATTATATTTCTATGAAGTATAAAGTTACCCACATAAATATCTTATAATGTTAAACCCAGTTCAAAATTTAGAACTGAGTTTAAACACTACTTAGAATAGTATTTGTTAAACATAATTTTATGCCAGGCATGGTGGTATATGCTTGTAATTCCAGTACTTTGGAGGCTGAGACAGGAAGATCAAGGGTTCCCAACTAGCCTCAGCAACTTAATGAGGCCCTCTGCAACTCAGTGAGACCCTATTTCAAAATAAAAGGTTAAATAAGATTGGGGAAATACCTCAGAGGTAAAATGCCCCTGGGTTCCATCCTCAGTATAAATAAATAAATAAATAAATAAATAAATAAATAAATAAAATAAAAATAATTTTTATTTCCAAGCTGGGTGTGGTGGCATACCCCTATAATACTAGTACTTGGGGAGCCGAGACAGGAGGATAGCAGTTGAAGACCAGTGTGTGATAGTTTAGTGAGACCCTGTTTCAAAATAACAAATAAAATAGGGCTCGTGGTATAACTCAGATGTAGAATGTCCCTGGTTCAATCCCCAGTACCACAAATAATAATAATAATAATTTTTATTTCCAAACAGATTCACACTAAATAGGAACATATTTTAGCTTTTTGTATATTTAGTATATTTTTTATTTTATATATATTTTGGGGGGAGTACTGGGGATTGAATCCAAGAGCATTCTACCTCTGAGCTTCACTTTCAGCCCTTATTTTTTGTTTTGAAACAGGGACTCGCTAGGTTGCTGAGAGTCTTACTAAGTTGCTGAGGCTGTCCTCAAACCTGCAATTCTCCTTTCTCAGCCTCTCAAGTACTGAGATTAAAGGTGTTTGCCATCACGCCCAGCCATTATCCTTATTCTTTTAAACTTCATTAATGTCTGTTTCCAGGTTTTAATTGTATTACTCTTTTTTTTTTTTTTTTGGTACTGGGAATTGAACCCAGGGGTATTCTACCCCTGAGCTACAGCCCTAGACCGATTTTATTTCTTATTTGGAAACAGGGTCTCACTAGGTTTCTGAGAGCCTCACTAAGTTTCTGAGGCTGGCTTCAAACCTGCAATCCTCCTGTCTCAGCCTCCCAAGTACTGGGATTACAAGTGTGTGCCACCATGCCCAGCTTGCATTACTCTTAATGAAGTGTCATTCTTAACTTGGTAAGTTCAGCCTAATATGTGAACAATATGGGGAGTTCTGCTTTTCTGAGTTCTATCTTCCCTGAAAGGTAGAGTAGACACAAGAAAAATACGGGGTTTCTCAGCTAGTAAACTGGGATAGCTACAGTGCCTTTGGGACATGACAGGATGACCTTTGGATGACAGCCATGTTTAGAGAATAATTTGAATTAAGAGAAAGCTAGAAGACTGACTACTCTAGAATCTACCACTTTAGAGTCTGCTGACTTAGAAAGCTACTACATTTCTCAAACTTATCTGTCCCTCTTTCATCTAAAAAACAGCAGGAGAAATCAAAGTAGGTAATATTGTTTCCATTTCAACAATCAGTTGATACTATACCTACACAGAAAGCATGTTTTCCATTCATAAACATTTCTGCCAGAGCAAAAGCCCCATGAACCTCCTGTCCTACCCATCACATCCCAGTACAATCCGTTGACTAAGTGAGCAGATTACCGTTGCATTAGAAGTGATCTATGAGTTTAATTAAATATCCTAAACAAATGGATACACGTACACTACACAGGCCACATTGTGAAGCACTTAGAAGAAAGAACTATAATTAGATAAGACATATAGTTGCACTAGTAAATGAAACCCATTCTGAGTCCAATCTCTCATCCAAATCAAACAGCATCATTCCAGACCTCATTCTCCATTATAAATATGCATCAAAATAGGCATAAGACACATTACACTGCTGCAACAAAGCCACAACACTCCCCCAACCAGATGTAGGAGTGAATGGGGGGATGGAATTCCTGAGGCCTCTTCATACAGTACTACTTTGATCAAGTTGAAAAATCAACTCCTGGCAACAGCACTTTAGAGACAACAGTATTCTTAATGAAAATGTTTTCCCACCACAACAATTCAAGGCAATTCATTCCCCTGTTGGCCTACTGAAAAAGTCTGATTTAGTGAAAAAGATAATGCTTAAAAATTCAAGACTTATCATAGGCTGTTAGTTACTGCCCCTACTAAATGACGGCCCCCTAGAGGTCAGAAGGATTTCATTCACTGCTGTATTCCTACAGTGTTTAATTTAGTACTTGATAGATAGGCCAGGAAATATAGGTTGAATTTATTCTATAATATAGTATACTTTAAGAACAAATTCCAATGCATAAAATGATAATTCCTATGAAAAATAAAAACAGATGTCTTTTCATGTCCCTGAAGTGAGGCTCCCTTACCCCTTATACCCATTCGGAATGTGTTCCAGGACTTGTTTACAATGCCCACTGTGTTCCAAAAATGATTACGGATGGTGGCATCACAATCAGAGCACATGGATGTGTTAAAGAGTCAATGAAGTGTCTTCGTGTGTGTATGTGTGTTTTTGCGCATTCGTGTGCTACTGAGGATTGAATCCAGGACCTTGCACATGCTAGGTAAACACTCTACCACTAGGCTACATCCCCAGCCCAAGATTTAAGGGATATCACACCCCATCAAAAGATGGATTGCCCTTGATATGCCACAAATTTGGAAAGTCATAAGTCAAATAACCACATACAACATCAACATCAAAACCCTGAAACCATCAGTCCCTTAGGGATAATATTAGCATTATTTAAAATGGTTTGAGAGAACATCCCACCAATACCTTCCTTAACTTCGATAAGAGTTTGACTAGTAAACTTGTTTTCATCCCAGGACATTTGAACATGTTATGTGGGCGATAATTCATCCCACTCTTGGGCTGAGGAAAATAGAACATGACAGCCCAGAGAGAGCCATTACACAATTAAGATAAACAAGCATCTGTTTGTAACGTGCGGGAATTAAATTTGGTTTGGTTTCATTACAGTCCAAACAACCCAACATGAATCTTTCCTCTGGAGTACTCAGTTGTCCAGTATTGAAGTTACCAATGGAGAACAAACCACTGAGCACTTCAATTATAAATTATTGCTATGTAAACAATCCTCTGATCCTGGTTCCCTGGAAAGGCAAGAAACTAGCTATAACCATACTCCTGATCCAACATGGATATATTAAATGACTGTTTTGCTATACAAATGGCTAAAAGCTAACAGCATTTCTAAGAAAGAACTCTAACTTTCCAAAACGTTTTATAAAAGACAGTTGCGAGCCCACATACAAAGTTTAGGGACATTTCCATTTCCCTACACATAAAGGTTTATGAAATACTAGTCTGCTCAATGCACAAGGATAAAGATAAACAAGATCAAAGTCAACAACACATGAGACACATTTCACTGTGCAAATCATAAAAGCTGAGTAAAAGGGCCGTAGATCAGAGGTAAAACCTCACTAGAGAGGAAACACCGTTAAACCCAGTAGCCGGCTGAGTTAAGTCGTGGCCGAGCTTCACAGGTTTCCAAACAACATCAGCATTATACGAGAATAACAATTGGAATAAATACCGTCCACAGACTGCAAAAACAATCACGGCCCTTGCTCCTTCACCTCTCCCCCTCAGCCAGCTGAGCGGGGAAAGCAGCTGCCTGTCCCCGCCCTCCTCCCAAGCCGCTCCTCCCCACCCCTCCCCTCCTCTTGCCCTCCTCCTCCCCGCCCCCAGCTGGTGTATTCAGCAGCCTAAAGAGATTAAGAGGTGCTCGCTACGGTCACAGGGCCTCCGGACTGAGCTAACGTTTCCCAGCTCCCTGGACGAAAGAAACGAGAGACGCGACACCTTGCTGGTATTAGATGCCGAGCGCCAGCCCAGCCCTGTCCCCAGCCGGGCAGGAGAGGAAGCCCGAGCTGGGGCGCTGGGGCGCTGGGCCGCTCCCCGGCCCGCGGAGTCCGCGCGCCCCGCGGCCGGCAGCGCTACCTGAGCTGTCCATGGTGCTGGCGCGGTCCGGGGGCTGCCGGGCGGGACTCCGCGCCGCCGCCGCGTTTACTCTGAGCTTGCCGCCACCCCCGCCGCTCCCCGCACTTAAGTCCCCGTTACTGTCCACCAGCTGCAAAGATTCATAACCATCGCTGCTGGTCTTTTTCCGGTAGCTCCCGAGGAGGCTCATGGGCGAGCCCAGAGAAGAAGGGGGAAAAAATCAACGTGGGAAAGGAAAGGGGAGGTGGAAGGTGGAACGGGCTAAAGGAGGAATTAAAAATTAAAAAAAAAAATCAAGTGCCCGACATGACGCAAAGAGGAGGGAAAAGAGGGAGCGGCCACGGGAGAGAGATTGGCCGGGCGAGGCGAAGCCACCGCCCTGGGCAGAGCGCAGCCCAGGCCGGGAGCGAGGGAGGGAGGACGGGCGGGCGGGAGGGCGGTGCGCGTCCTCGGTGCCGCCCCGCCGAGCCGCCGGCCCAGCCGAGCTCCGGCCCGGGCCAGCCACCCCCGGCGGAGGAGTGCCCGGAAGCAATCCTAGAGGTGTCGCGTCGCCTCTCGGCGCAGCAGGCCAGCTCCAAGAGTGGCTGGCCCGTAGGGAGGGAAGAAAGAGGAGTAAGGGAGCTAAGACTGGAGGGGAGGGAGGGAGACAGGCAGGGAGGGAGGTGGAGGGCGGAAAACGGGGCGGGGTGGAGGGGGAGGGGACTACTACAACCGGGGTGGGAGGGGTGTATTAGCGCGCGCGTGCTGCCGAAGAAAGGGGCTAGGTGCCTGCCTGGTACCCTTGGAAGACCAGGGGGCTTCTTGGTAAGATCCAGACACGCCCATTTCGTATAACTTAACCTATATTTGCTGGAAGATTCGGCAAGTCAAAGCCACACCGTCGGTAACCGTCCTGGTGGAATGGTTTGTAACTCCATGGAATAAAACAAACAAAAAGAATGCATGTTAATGCCAGGCTACATGTATGGTGGATATAAAGAAAGAGCAGGGGTATTCTGCACATTTCCCAGAACGGGGATAATCCCCAAGTAGGATATCAAAGAATGGGCTGTTCTAATGCGATGAGGTAGGCAGAGTCCATTCCACCCGGTAAGTAGGTCAGACTATGTAGTAACTATTGGTTGAAGGAATAAATTGGAGTAGGGGTGGGCGCTCAGTCAGGCACAATTTCTGGGCTGTGGTCATTTACTTTGGGACCTGGAGAAAGGACTAGACCAGTCAGCTGGCTTGAAAGGACGACTGGGAAAAGGATTGTCTTTCCATCCTCTAGCTTCACCCCTTACTTTTTTTCATAACTCTGGGCAAAGAAAAGTCAAGTCATTATCAGAGGAGAATTCATCGCAAAGTTAATTAAGTTTAAGGGTCAGGGCCCCTTTCTTGCCAAAGGTCCTTTCAAGTCATTGTGCCTAATTTTAGATTCATGGTTTTGTATTTTTGAACAGGACTTCAACATTGTGTAAGTTTCAGGCCTCATGAAACCTGGATAAACTAGTGAGTCTCAAAATACAATTACCAAATGCTCATTTTCACCTGAAATTATAAGATTTCTGGTGAAAATCTTGGTTAAAATTTATCATTTTCCCTACTGGGACTTGATTGACTAGGTGAGGAGCCTTTCAAAAGTCAATGAGGAGAGAGATTAGTAGAAACGAGGTTTGATGAAGGAAACAGTTCAAGTAATGTTATATCCATATATGACGGTATCACTACCAATCTCACCAACATGTATGGGGGAGTCAGGGGGGATCCAGGGGGAAAACACACCAAGTGCTATGTGCATGTATGAATGAATGTATCACTTTGTTTGTTTGTTTCTGCAGTACTGGGGATTGAACCCAGGAGCATTGTACCTCCAAGCTACACCCCCAGCCCTATTTTTTATTCTTTATTTGGAAACAGGGTCTCACTAAGTTGTGGAGGGCCTAAGTAGCTGAGGCTGGCGACGAACCTACGATCCTCCTGTCTCAGCCTCCCAAGTACTGGGATTACAAGCATGCACCACCACACCCAGCTTGAATGTATCACTTTGAATCTCACTGTGATGTGTAATTACAATGCACCAATAGAAGTATATTTAAAAAGTCATTTGAGCCGTATATTTAAAAAAAGTATATTTAAAGTATATTTAAAAAGTCATCTCTCTCTCCTCTCTCCTCTCTC